>ML369624.1:37170-56394 GCA_005239525.1 Nicotiana knightiana
GGGGGGGGGGGGGGGGTAGCGAGTTAAAAATTAGGTCAAGGTATTTGGGCTATGATTTTAATTGGGCTGGGGTAAAAATTTGGGCTAAAGTCAGAAATTAAAACAAATTAAAAGAGGCTATTTGTTAAATACCAAATTAATTTGATAAATAATTTATAAAATAGCTAATAAATCATAAAAAAAGGCTATTGATGCATAAAGATGATATAAATTAATTACTTAATATTATAAAAATACAAAATGTCATTTTCTTGTGTAATAAGGTAATTATGCACTTGTGGTCTATTATTGCAAAGTTATAGCAATTATAACCCTAAAATGTATATATGGCTATTCATGAAATAATTAAAACTTAGTATATATATAAATGATAAAATTAATAAAATAAATTAGCATAAAACCACTTTTGATGAAATTAGTAATTATTTATATAATAATAATACTGGGATAAATTAATTAAAAATCATTTAAAATGCAGAGATTATGGAAAAATATTAATCGATGCTCATGCATTATTTTAAAGATATATATGTATTTTAAAAATAATATAGGGAAAAATTGGGTATCAACAAGGTGATGTGAGTTGTTGATCATTTTTTATCAACGGCTGAGGTTTAAGGAGATCTGGGTCGGGTTTTGGAAGTGGATTGGGGATTGGGGATTAAAGGATCATTTGGATTGGACTGCTGAAGAGGGGTGTGAGTGGGCTAAGCATTTGGGCCAAAATTGGTCCAAATATTATTTAATAAAATAGTTAAATAAATATATAAAAATATTATTTATGCAAATTAATACTTGAAAAAATTACCAAAGGTTATAAAAAAGGTAGACATATTATTTTGACCCTGAATAAAATGACAAACGCAATAAAATGCAAAATATAGGCTATTATTGCAAATTTATGCAAATAGCCTAAAAATACTATTGTAATTATATAAAATGAAGTGAAAACATTTAAAATATGTATTAGGGATGAAAATAATAATTTTAAGTGATTAAGTCATCACAAAACAATTTGAAGGGGTAATTAATACATATCCAAGTAATCTAAATGTAAGAAAAATCGATTTCAAAGCTCTAAAATTATGAAAAATTATAAAAAAGAATGCTTGCATAAATCTTGTAAATTAAATAATGGTGCAAAATGATATTTTAAAAATATATATGTTGTTTGAGAAAATATGAGGGCAAAATTGGGTATCAATAGGCGTCGGCAGCAAGGTACAAAGAGGACTAAGCAAGGGCAGCGTAAGAGGATGAGATTTGCCAGGTCTTAGGAGCAGTCTTACGAAAGTTATAGGCCCTAGTACTTCGTATGACCACCTAGGCCTCCACCACCTCAGTTACAGGGTTACAGGTATGACCGCTATACTCAGTCAGGAACAGGTGATAGCTTACGGGCATCAGGTTTACAGCGACAACGAGGTTCAAGGCAGACATGGTCATTTCCGTTGCGGTGTGACATCTATGGTAGAGGACACTTGGGCCAACGCTGATCAGATTCTGATGATTGTTATACATGTGGGCGTCCGAGGCATATGATGCGAGATTGACCAAATAGATATTCTAGGGGTCTGGCACAATCGGCGAGTTCACCAACAGGATCATCTATGTATGTGCATCCTTCAGGGCATGAGTCTCAGTATTCGGCTGGTAGAGGTCAAGGCAGAGGTAGAGGCTCCGGTTCAGGTGGTAACCAGAACCGTATCTATTCTTTGGCGGGTCGATAGGACCAGGAGTCTTTACCATACGTTGTGACAGGTATACTGACCATTTTCTCTCACGATGCTTATTCCTTGATAGATCCAGTATATACTTTATTGTATATTACCCCATTTGTTGGGGCAAAGTTTGGTATAGTGCCTGAAATACTAAGTGATCTTTTTGCGGTATCTACAGTGCTCGGAGAACTGATTATTGCTAGACGGGTTTACCGAGGTTGTACGGTGACAATTTGTAGTCGTCGGTCCTCAGCCGACCTAGTTGAGCTAGAGATGATGGATTTTGATGCTCTCATGGGCATGGACTGGTTGGTAGCTTGCTATGCCACAGTTGATTGTCGAGCAAAGGCAGCTAGATTTCATTTTCTGGGTGAGCCAGTCCTTGAATGGGTAGGTAATATAGCGATACCTAGAGGTAGTTTTATTTCCTATCTGAAGGCGAGGAAAATGATCGCAAAAGGGTGAATTTATCATATTGTGCGAGTTAGAGATGCAGATGATGAGATACCTATGCTTAACTCTATTCCATTAGTCAAAGAGTATGCATATGTGTTTCTAGATGAGCTTCCAGGTATCCTCTAGAGCGAGATATTGATTTTATCATCGATTTGCTTCCAGGAACTCAACCAATATCCATCCTTCTTTATAGAATGGAACCTGCCGAATTGAAGGATTTAAAGGAGCAGTTAAAAGATTTGCTGGAGAAAGGTTTCATCAGGCCCAACACCTCACCTTGGGGTGCACCAGTACTGTTTGTGCGGAAGAAAGACAGCTCGCTAAGGATGTGTATCAATTATAGGCAGCTGAACAATGTAACTATTAAGAATAAGTAAGGATAAATGACTTGTTTGATCAGTTTCAGGGGGCTAGATGCTTTTCAAATATAGATTTGAGGTCCGGGTACCACCAGGTCAGAGTTCGGGAGAAAGATATTCCAAAGACAGCCTTCAGGACCCGATATGGCCACTTCGAGTTCCTTGTCATATCCTTTCGGGTTGATGAATGCGCTGCTATATTTATGGACTTGATGAATAGCCTATTCCAACTATTTTTAGATTTGTTCATGATAGTATTTATTGATGATATTCTGGTTTATTCATGTTCTGAGGAGGAGCATGCAGACCACCAGCTAGCGGTACTCCAAACCCTCTGTGATCATAAGTTGCATGCTAAGTTTTCTAAATGTGAGTTCTAGTTGAAGCCTGTAGAATTTTGGGGCATATTGTATCCGATGAAGGTATAAAGGTAGACACTCAGAAGGTTGAGGTCATGAAACCGTGGCCTAGACCTACCACTTTGACAGAGGTTCGTAGCTTTCTAGGCTTATCAGGCTACTATCAGAGATTCATAGAGGTTTTCTCTTCCATTTCAGAACCATTGACGAAGCTGACTCAGAAAGCAGCTAAGTTTCGGTGGACAGAGGCATGCGAGCGGAGTTTCCAAGAGCTTAAAAATAGGTTGACCTGAGTGCCATTTCTAACACTTCTAGAGGGTCCAGAGGGTTATGTTGTGTATAGTGATGCCTCAAGTGTCGGGTTAGGATGTGTCCTGATGCAACATGGGGAAGGTAATTATGTATGCTTCAAGGCAGTTGAGGAAGCACGAGAGGAATTCTCCGACCCACGACCTCGAGTTAGCTGCGGTTGTCCATGCACTTAAGATATGGCGGCATTATTTATATGGTGTTCATGTTGATGTATTTACAGATCATAAAAGTCTGCAATATATCTTCAAGAGAAAAGAGTTGAATTTGCGTCAGAGGTGATGGCTAGAGTTATTGAAATATTACGATGTTAACATTCTCTACCATCCAGGGAAAGCTAATGTTGTAGCAGATGCCTTAACTCGCTGATATATGGGTAGCTTAGAACATGTAGAGGTTGAGAAAAGAGAATTCGCTAGAGAGATTCATCAATTGTCTTTTTTGGGGGTTCGGTTAGTAAATTCTGACGATGGTGGAGTTGAACTACAAAACACTGCAAAATCATCTCTCATAGCTGAAGTCAAGGAAAGGCAGTACGAGGACCCAGAGTTGGTCGAGTTGAGAGAGAGAGTTCCGCAGCAGAAGAAACTGTTGTTAGATCTCAAGGAAGATGGTTTTCTTAGATACAGGGGTCGTTTGTGTGTCCCAGATGTAGTAGGCTATGAGACAGGATTATGTCAGAGGCACATTAATCGTGGTACTCCATTCATCGTGGGTTAACGAAGATGTATCATGACATTAAGGATGTTTACTGATGGAACAATATGAAGAAGAACGTTTCTGAGTTTGTCGCTCAGTGTCCTAGTCGCCAACAGGTGAAAGTAGAGCACCAGAAGCTCGGAGGGCTAATGCAGACTATAGAGATCCCGACATGGAAATAGGAGGCGATAAGCATGGACTTCATCATAGGTTTGCCTCATTCTCATCGTAAGTTCGATTCTATATGGGTGATAGTTGACAGGCTCACGAAATCAGCCCACTTCTCACCAGCCATATCTACATATACAGCCGAAGATTATGTGAAGTTATATATTAAGGAGATAGTGCGGCTACACGGAGTACCAGTATCTATTATATTTGACCGTGGGGCCCAATTTACAGCACATTTCTGGAGGTCATTTCATATAGGTCTAGGGACTCAGGTGAATCTCAGCACAACTTTTCATCCACATACTGATGGACAAGCCGAGCACACAATTCAGACGCTCGAGGATATGTTACAAGCATGTGTGTTGGATTTTAAAAGAAGTTGGGATGAACATCTACCTCTTATCGAGTTTGCATATAATAACAATTACCATTCCATTATCCAGATGGCTCCGTACGAGGCTTTGTATGGGTGTAAGTGCAGATCTCCTATAGGGTGGTTTGATGTTGGAGAATCTGGATTACATGGGCCAGACTTGATTCACCAGGATGTAAAGAAGCTAAAGCTAATCAGGGAGTGACTGTTGATAGCTCAGAGTTGTCAGAAGTCATATTATAATGTGCGGCGATGAGACTTAGAGTTCGGGGTTGATGACTGGTATTCTTAAAGGTGTCACCTATGAAGGGCGTGATGAGGTTTGGAAAGAAAGATAAGCTTATCCAACAATATATTAGGCGTTATAGGATTATTCAGAGAGTGGGACAAGTAGCTTATAAGTTAGAATTGCCCTCGGAATTGGAGTCTGTCCATCCGATTTTTCACATATCTATGCTACGGAAGTGCATTGGTGATCCTACTCGAGTGGTGCCCAGTGATGATGTACGGATTATGGATGACATGTCATACGAAGAAGTTCCAGTTGCCATTGTAGATCAGCAAATTCGCAAGCTACGAAATAAGGAGGTAGCCTCTATGAAAGTTTTATGGAGAAGCAAGAACGTGGAAGAGATGACGTAGGAAGCGGCGGAAAAAATGAAGCATAAATATCCCCACCTATTTCAAACTAAAGATATAGCTCGAGATGGGATACTTCAGCACAGCTCTATTCAGGCCAGCAGGTCATCGGGAAAGCTCTTATTTTTAACCTTCAGTATTTATGATTGACGGCCGTGTGAGGCCAAGTGTTGCTATTTATAGACATTGGCCATGTGTGGCATGTATAGTATGTTTTCTGGTTGCGTGCATGTTGGTTTTAGTCTAGTGTACGGAGGAGAATCTGGCTAAATATTCCAATGTCTCAAAGAGTAAACATTCGAGGACGAATGTTCTTAAGGGGGGGAATGATGTTACACCCCATATTTTCGTACGTAAAAGTATGTCGTAAGTAAACTAATGTAAGACCAAAAATGAGATCATCTTTGGAAGTATATAAAGTAAGTTATCATGTTACCTCGGATGTTACATATATTGAAGATCATGAAAAACAAGTACAAAGAGGGTTGGAAGGTTTAGAAGCTAAGGAATTGAAGAAAATAATATTTCGTCGAAAGTCGACAAGTTGGGAATGTTATAACACGTACCTTTGGGGTGAGAATAGGGTTATTAACATGATAAGAAATTCGTTTTGTGATTCATGTTTTACGTATGATATTCGTATGTTATGTTTTGAGGTCAAGAGAGTTGTGGAACAAAAGTCGATGAAAGTCATCACGTGTTACGTTCATAAGTTTTACTGAAATTTGGGTCAAATGTAATTGTGATTTTCTCCAAATATACTTAGATTTATGGTGTTTTCCACCTATAAAATTGAAGATTTATGAGTCTACATTATAATGCATTAAACTGTTTTTCAATATGACATCGGAGTAGAGAAATGTGTGCGTTCCCGCGAAACTGCACAGACTGCTAGGTGACAAGTAGGTGTGTCACCTACTTGCTTAAATGAGAGGATTATATATATATATATATCCAAAATGGGCCCGTTCGGGTCGTCCAAGAAGACCTTTTAAAGGCCTATTTCATTCATATAATACACTGATAAGAGGGAATAATAACCATACCTAAACCTCTGCAAACATCCTCCCAAAAATTGCACACAAACCCTAATTGAATTTCTCTCATTTTCAAGTTCTAGTTGGAGGAAAAACCTTGATTTTGAAGAACAAAGATACGAGCTGAGTTATTCAACAAATAAGGTAAGTTTAATGCTCTCTTTAATCCATTTTTTCTGCTGGATATGAATGGAAAGTTTTTCTATAATTATAAGAACTCACGGGATGGTGCTCTGAAGCCGTGAGTTCGAGTTATTCACTTGTAGCGGGCGGTTTTGTGGACCGTTTTGTGTTGCTGTTGGATTGCATGTTTTACTACTATTTTATGGATTTTTTTAGGAGGAAGGATGTGGATAAATACCACATAAATGCAGGGTGGTGTCTGGTCGTTCGCCGTAACATTTTCGGGTTGTTTGACACTACTATGGTGGTCGTTTTGTTTATGAAGAGATTGTGATGTGTTGAGTTGTTTTGTAGTATTTTTTGGTGTATATAAGGTTGGAAAATAATGTATATATGTTGAAATTGTTGTGTTGTTGTTTTGTTGGTGTTATCTTGAATTTGGAGGAAGTAAGGATTATAGGAGAGATACTGCCCATTTTAATATAAAATAAGCTTGTCGTTCGTTGTGCGATAGTTATACCCTTTATAACTTAATGATAATATATTATCGTTGTTTTAGGTTAAGGTGCGAAAAGACGAGTTCAACTTGGTGATTGAAAATATTGTGATAAGGTATGTTAAGGGTAAAACTTTCTTCCTTTTGGCATGATCCCATAGCTGCTTGAGTTTGATAACGAGGCATAAAGAGAAGTTCGTATTCCTGAACTTATGTACATTATCCTAGTCTCATAAGTTAAAGTATTCTCCCTTATCGGGAATTTATATTCAGTTAAGTATTGTCTTCTTCCAGTAAAGAGAGCAGAGGGTCTATATATATACACAAAAAAAAAAAAAATATTATAATATTTTCACCACCATCGAGCTATAATCGATGGACATGCCCCTATTAGGTAACCTATAATCAGATGGTAAATTATATACCGAGCCTACTGTGGTCGAACGCCTATGAGCAAGCCCAGAATGGCTGAGATACCTAGACTAGTATGGCCGAGCGCCTATGAGCAAGCCTACTACGGCCGAGCAGTTACCCGTACCGAGCCTTATTGGGACGGACATTTATTTTACTTACTATGTTGAGAGAGTTGAGTCAGTATCAACAGGTAAGTATATCTCCAAATCATCTTTGACTCCCAGTTGCTTTCAGTTATTATATTATCAGTTCAGTTTCAGTATTAAGTAATTGTATTATCTTACATACTCGGTACATTATTTCGTACTGACGTCCCTTTTCTGGGGAGTGCTGCATTTCATGCATGCAGGTTCAGATAGACAGACAGGTAGACCTCCTCAGTAAATGTTGACTGAGTTCAGCTTGATCGGTCAGCTCCACGTTCTTCGAAGTTGCCGGGTCTTGGGTTTTGTGTACATATTGTGTATATATGTATATATGTTATGGGTAAGTCAGGGCCCTGTTCTGATCACAGTACATCCACTGATAGAGGCTTGTAGACATATTCTGTTAGCTAGTGTAGTATGTTGGGCTTGTAGGCTTTGTATGTATATTTTGTTGCTTTGTCAGTAGTTATGTCGGCCCTGTCGGCCCAGCTTTATATTAATATTTAGTCAAAGCTAGTTTCCATTTTATTTTATATTTTGCTTCGCAAGTTATCTTGCAATGTGGCCCCATGGCCAAAATATGACATTGTATGTTTAGATTCCCTTAGTCGCAAGTTGGTACGCTAGGTTAAGTGAGACACCGGGTTCCGGTCTCGCCTCCCAGGTTTGAGGCGTGACAATATAGATAGTTGAACTTTATATATTCACTCGCTATTAGTTTTTATTTCTTAGTTTTTTGTCTCCAAAATTATGAGACTTTTATTATTTTACTATTAAAAGTAATTTTGTATTTATTTATGAAGGAGTAATATTTTGAATTATAGTTTGATAAAGTTTATTGATTATTTACTTGTAGGAAGGTAACTAAATGTGTAGTTTGATAATAATTTATTACTTTTATTCTTTTAGGGAAGTAATCAAATGTGTAGTTTGATAATAATTTTAGTACTATTACATTGTTTAACATGTAAAACATATTAGATATTTTGGTTTTTTATGAGTTCTTAATCCATTGATTTTCTTAAACTTTTAATGTATTGTTTTATATTTTTATATTATTTTTTTTATTTCTTGAACTAAGAAATTTAAAGATTCATGAGGCTTACGCTTCTCCAGATATTAAGTAAAATGCCCACGTCATATGCCCTGATTTTAAAAAAATTGTGCCAATTTAAAACTTTTTATTAAAATATCAATATTTAGTCAAAATATATATTATTATTACTACTAGTTGTTAGATGTGGATTTAAATATCAAATATTAAAAATAAAATAAAAATAAAAATAGAACCAAGGAACCCACATTTATTATTGACCACAATTGACAAAATAGGTTAGTCGTACACTCTAAACCTTAGAAGCACCTTAGAACCTATATGTTCCCTTCTCTCAATCTAAAATTAATTTTGACACAAAATCTCAATTTGGGTCTGGCTAGAATTTCTCAAATCTGCTCCCTCCACCCCAAGACTCAAAACGAGCTGTGTATGGAGAGTATTGGAGATTTAGAAGGAATATTTGGCGGTAAGAATTTTATTTCCCTCCTCCCATTTCTAAAACATACAGCTTTCTTAGTTAGAATTCTTCAAAAAATCTAATTTGTTTGCATTCCGCTATGCTATAGTAGATGCTTGGAGAAGAAAAAGTTTTATCGCTGAGGCTTTTGCTGCTGAGATTCACAAACCTTATTTTCTACAAATTCAAGGTACCCAGTTTAGTTAACATATTTATTTCTTTTTCGTAGTTGTTCGGATTTGTGTTAATAGATTTCTGTCTTTGTCTTAATTGTTCGGATTTTGTATTAAGAATTTTCTTCTTTTTTTCTCTTAGTTGTTCGGAGTTTATTTTTTTAAGAATGTTAATCTTTTAACCTGATAAAGAAAGAGAGTCCACGACCCAATTTCGGAGTCGTGATGGCGCATGCCGTAGAACCAGGAAAGCCACCCATTTTATCTAAGCTAAATTCAATTCCCAGTAAAATATATAATTTTTAAACGAAATTACTGATAATACTAATAATCTAAAGTTTGAAACAATATCTGAAACAAAATTTAAAATCTCCAACCCCAGATCCAGTGTCACTCAGTCATGAGCTGTTATAACAATAAGCAAGGAAAAGGAGAAATGGACAACATAGTCTCAAAATAAAGAACAACAGGTAGAATAAGAAAGAGAAGACGAGGTCGCGATCGCCAGTTGCTACCTCGACGACTCCGATGAACTCTGACAGCTGCTCAGTATCCACTACCGGGTCTCGGTGTACCTGGATCTGCATACAAAGTGCAGGGGGTAACGTGAGTACACCAACTCAGAAGTAATGAACCCAAACTACGGACTGAGAGGTAGTGACAGACTAAACCTCATAATTTACAATAGACAATATACAGAAGTTAGACATGCTAACAGTTTATCAGAAAATATACAAAATATGCCAAGTATGTCAGACTACTCTACATGCCATCGTATAAATATATGAAACTAGTGTGAAAATGCACATAGTGCTCACAACCCTCACACAGCAGTCCACTCAGTACTGTATATGGCTCTCAAGCCCAGAGAAGGTCCATCCTAGAATGTACATAATCATCAGTGACCGTGGTCACTCCGTACTGAGGAAAATGGCCAATCCAGCCCTACGGAGAAGGTCTATCTCCGGAATACAACACTCGGACAAGATCCATGTCCAGGGATGTTCCATCCCTCACATAACATCAACTTCAGACACGATCCATGCCTAGGAAAAATCTATCCTTCAACATCAATGCGCTCACTGGGGGTGTAAAGACTCTGGAGGGGCCCTAGTGGCCCAAGCGCTATATCAAGCCAATGAAGGCATGATTTAAGTATCGCTGTGGTGTGCAGCCCGATCTCATAACTATCTCAATAACAGGCTCTTGGCCTCACTTAGTCATTACTCTCCAGTCTCACTCACATGGATCACAGATGCATCCATCAGCCCGAAACAATGATAAGTGTGCATATAATTAACAATACTGAGACTGAGGTATGAAGTGATATGCTATAACAGGACTGGGTATATGAAATAAAATAATCACAAAATGAGACGGTAATATACGACCACTCGGGTCTCAACATTTTCGGCGTGAAGCCTAGTATTTATACTTAACATGATTTCTAACAGGTTCAGAATTACTACATTAATAGAAGTGCGGATATCGATCATTAATAACTACTAGACAAATTCCATGGAATGAGCCAGGACATTAATACTCGGTGCACGCCTGCACACCCGTCACTTGGCATGAGCGTCACCTTAATTATAGTCATATATCATATAACTTGGGGTTTCGAACCCTCAGAACCAAGTTTGGAAATGTTACTTACCTCAAAACAGGCTAAAACTCTATCCCTTAATGCCTTTGCCTCTAGTCTGGGCCTTCGAGTTCTCCAAATCTACCAAAAATCACATTCATATCATTATAATATGCCAAGGAATGAAACCCATTCGAAAATTACCAAATTTACCCAAAAATCCCGAAATTGGCCAAACCCGACCCCCGAGCCCACGTCTCAGAACTTGATAAAATTTACACCACAAGAATACTCATCCTCCCATGAGTCTATACATACCAACAACACTGAAATCGGAGTTCAAATGACCACTCAAATTCCCATTTTAAGGTCTCTTAATCACAATCCCTAATTACCCATTTTTAGCACAATTTTTCCCCAATTTTCACCACTAATCAGACCTTTAATCAAATATAAACAATTTTTAACTCCAAAATCCTTATCTTAATGAAGAACTATCGATTTCCCTCTTCAAAAACCCTTCAAAAGATTCAAACCCGAATAAAAATAGTGAAAGAATGACCAAAATTCGCTAAGGGCCCTTTTTATATGTTCTGCCCAGGGGTTCCGCACCTGCGGCCTAAATATCGCACTTGCGGTCCCAGGTGCGCACCTGCGAGAAACACTACAAGTCAAAATTATGCACCTACGACTCCATTTCCACACCTGCGACCCCGCAGGTGCGGCCCCACGTCCGCATCTGTGACCTTCACTGATCCAGCCAAATTTTGCATCTACGGAGCCTTGTTCGGTTCTGTGGGACCGCACCTGCGGTCCCCTATTCACAGGTGCAGCCACACCAACAGTTGCTATTTCCAACTCGAAATCCTCCGATGGCTATCCAAAATCATCCCGAGCCCCTTGGGACCCCAACCAAAAATACCAACAAGTCCCATAACCTCATTCAAACTTAGTCAAGTCCTCGAAACACCAAAACAATGCAAAAACACCAAAAATCACATCAAATTCAAGCCTATGAACTTTGAAATTTCAAAATTCACTAAGGATGCCGAAACCAATCAAAACACATCCAATTGACCTGAAAATTTACACACATATCCAAAATGACATTACAAACCTGCTCCAACTTTCGAAAATTACATTCCGACCCCGATAGCTAGTTTCCACTGCCGACTAGAAATCGCCAAAAACTCAATTTTGCCAATTCAAGCCTAATTCTAATCCGTGCATCAAAACCACATTCTGAACACACCCCTAAGTCCCAAATCACCTAAGGAAGCTATCCGAGCCATAAAATCTACATTCCGAGGATGTTTACCCAATAGTCAACTTCCGGTTGACTTTTCTAACTATAAGGCCAACTTAAGAGACTAAGTGTCTCATTTCTCACATGACCACTCTGAACCCGAGCCAACCAACCCAACACCACATAAAAGAGATGAATCACACAGGCAATGAAGCAGAAATGGGGGAAACGACTAAAATCTCGGAACGACCGGACAGATCGTTACATTCTCCCCCTCTTAAACAAATGTTCGTCCTCGAACGTGCCAAGAGTTGTTCCAAAAGCCATCAAACCTCTGAATAACCTACCATGCACATACCCAGGGTTACCTCACGTCACCCTACCTCTCATCGATCTTATAACACAAAATATTCGAATGCCACTATATCCAACCTAATCCCTACGCCTTAGAACCAAAATTCCACGTCAGAATTTATCTACAAGATTAGAACCATGCCTCCACACACTGTATATGTCTGAACATACTATATCCAACCAGAGTCCTTACTTAAGATGAAGTCACATGATATATCACCTATGTAACGACCCGACAGATCGTTTCGAGCTCTCGCGTGTTGCTCGGCGGTTTGAGGACATGAGCAGCTTCGTGTCAGGTATTATGACTCGTATTCATGGTCGGAGTTGAATTTCGAGAAGTTCGGAGTCAAATTTGAAAGAAAATTCTCATTTCGGAAGCCTTAAGTTGGAAGAATTGACTAAGATTGGAATTTTGAGTAAACAACCTCGGAATCAGTATTTGAAGGTTCCGACAGGTTTGTATGATGATTTTGGACTTGGGCGGTATGTTCGGATCGGGCTTTGGATAACCCGGGAGTGTTTCGGCATATATTGTGGAAGTTAGCATTTTAGAAGGAATTTCATAAGTCTGGGTTGAAAGGAATTTCAGTGATATAGATTTCCGTTTGGGATTCCGAGTCTGGGAATAGCTCCATAAGATGATTTTGGATTTGGGAGCATTATCGGAAGTGAATTCGGATGTCCGTATGTTATTTTGAAGTCATTTGGCTAAAGATAGAAATTTGAAGGTTTTTGAGAAATCGGACCGGAAGTGGAAATTTTGATATCGGGGTCGGAATGAGATTCCAAAAGTTGGAGCAGGTCCGTAATGTTGAATGTGACTTGCGTGCAAAATTTAAGGTCAATCGGACGTGATTTGATAGGTTTCGGCATCGAATGTAGAAGTTTCAAGTTCTAAAGTTCATTAAGCTTGAATTGAGGTGTCATTCATGATTTCGACGTTGTTTGATGTGATTTGAGGCCTCGAGCGAGTTTGTATCATGTTTTGGGACATGTTGGTATAATTTTTTAAGGTCCCGAGGGCCTTCAGTGGATTTCGGAAGTTTAACGAAATAGATTTCAGACAAAGGAGCTGCTGATTTTTCTGCTGCAACAGCTGGTTTTGGACAGCAATTGGCGCGATCGCAGAGCTGACTTTGGAAGCGTATATATCAAAATATATAAGGAATATGAAAATTTTCAAAATATAAACTTGTAGCCCTTGCATTCTAGTTTCCAAAAAGTTAAACCATTTATGATTTGGACATTTGATAAGAAAGTTATCATCGAATGATGATGGCTGATGAAGCAGTTTCGACAGAGTTTTCTGATGCATGGAGCCGATTTAGAAGCTCATATCTCGGAATATATAAAGAGTTATATGGTATACAGCGTATCAAATGAAAGATCTTTGAGTCTCATTTCTAAATCTTCAACTGTTTGTTCTTTAGATATTTCTACAAGGAGTTATGGGTGTTTTAATAGATGGTGTACAGTAGGGGAAAATTGTAATAGGATCTACAACCTACACAGCGCAAGGTACAACTCGATGAAGCACCTGGGAAGATTATTTTAAAAACGAGTTTTGGCTTATTTCTTTCATTTCTTTCATTTGGCTTGGACAATTTTGGAGAACTCAAGGAGGGATTTTCACCAAGCAACACTATGTAAGTGATTTCTTCCTATTTTTTAGTTAAATATGTGATCTTACATGGATTTAGACATGGAAAATTAGTATAAATTTGGGATTTTTTGGGAAGACCTAGAATTTGGAATTTTGGACTTTTACCATGAATTTAAGCATGAAAATTAGAGTAAATTGTATATTTGAGTTAGTAAAGCTATGGGTAGAATTTATCTTCGAGAAATTTCGGAATCCGGGTACGTGGGCCCGAGGGCATTTTGGTTAACTTTTCGAGCGGAGTTGGAAACTTATATAATTTGAATTGATAAAAGTATTAGAGTGGATTTTTATTGGTTTTCCCACTATTTGAATAGTTTTGGGGCGTCGTGCATCAATTGGAGTCGTCGGAAGGGCTTGGAAGTCGGTTATGGAATTTCGGAGCTAGGTAAGTCTCCTTTCTAACTTTGTGAGGGGAAATTATCCCCATAGGTGAACTAATTGAATCGGTGCTACTATTTTCGGTGGCTACGCACGTACGAGGTGACGGGAGTCCGTGCGTAGCTACTATTATGTTTGTGCCTTTGTAGTCTAGGACCCACTAGCATGCTTTACTTGTTGTACTTGGGATTTTGTCAACAATATTAGACTGTTAATATTATCGAATTAGTAATTGAATACCTAAGAAGGTTAGAGCTTACTTTTCTTAATCATTTAGAAAGAAAATTGATTCTTCCTTGCATAATTGTGTTCCTGATAAAATTGTAATATTTAAAACCTTATCAAATTTGGCAAATGAAATTTCAGAAATTATTTAAATACTACCTTCATGTTCATTTAAAGAGAATTTTATCACTTCCTTGAGAAACTGTTTTCTTGATAAAAATGTGGATTTATTGTGTGAATATGTGTATCTATGAGTACCTGAGTCGCATGTATGATTCGCGAGCAGGATAACTCTATTATTTATATATGACCGCGTCGCATGATCAATTCGCGAGCGGGGAAAATAGATACATCTATGGTTCGAGCCGTTCGACCCTTCGGCAGTGCACATTTTAATATTGTTGGTCCGCGTCGTTCGACCTTCGGCATTTCTTGCGCATGATAATTGTTGCGTACTTTTATGTTATTTATACATGTTTACTAGCCTGAAAATTATAAATTGTCAACTGAAATGACGAATATTTAAATTCTTAATTGTGAAAGAGGTTGTTGTTTGTTATCACTACATATTCAATTGCCCATGGTATTCATGCTTAGTGTCTCCCTTTATTTTTATTAAATTGACCTCTAGCTAGTGTCAAATTCGACCTCTCGTCACTATCTCTCTGAGGTTAGGCGGGATACTTACTGAGTACACGTTGTTTTCGTACTCATGCTACACTTGCTGTGCATTTTTATTGCACATGTACATTCATAGATAGTGGCCCTGCTTGACGTAGTGATGTGGTTGGCTTAGAGACTTAGACGAGGTGCACCATCCGGAGACAATCTGCAGCCGACAGAGTCTCCCTCAGATGTATTGTACTTTGTTTCTAAATTTCTTGTCCAATTTGTATGTCGGACAAGCATTGTAGTATCTATATAATTCTTAGACAATTTGCTCATGCACTTGTGACACTGGGTTCTGGGATGTATTTCATTAAAAATGGATTATTAAACTATCGCATTTTCTTAACGATTTTTTATTCAATTATTATGTAATAAAGTGAAGGGTAATGATTTCAGGTATTATAATAAAGATTTCATTAATTTTTAAGTGTTGGCTTGCCTGACCGTGGAGTCCGGCACCATCACGACCCTTATGGATTTTGGGTCGTGACAACGTGGTATCAGAGCACTAGGTTCCCTTAGGTCTTACGAGTCATGAGCAAGTCTAGTAGAGTCTTGTGGATCGGTATGGAGATGTCTGTACTTATCTTCGAGAGGCAACAGGGCTTTTAGGAGTACTTCCCTTCTTGATTCCTCATCGTGCGATTTGATTCCTTTGAGGCTTATGCCTACATTTCTTCTTACTCAATCTTACTCGTCGCGAAGTGCTTGCTATAAATCGAGAATTGAGGAATTGTAATCGTACCTCAGATGGGGTGCGGGATGTTTCTCCCCGCGAAGTTGATTGGGGTTATTATCGTTGCTCTGCGGAAGGATATTATGTTGTTCAGCTCAGTAGCTGTGTTTCTGAGAGCTTTGAGGCTATGCTCAGGTCGTTATAATGCTTATGATTGGTCACCTCACGGTATTGGAATAGTGATGGGAAGCTTTCCCATATGTCGGGGAAGTGAATGACTTGAAAAGGGGGTCTTCTAAGGGCGTGATTTCGAGATTTCAGTATTTTAGTTCCAGCAGGAGAAGGGCGATTGGACTATGAATGTTCACGTTTGGGTGACAAAGTAGTAAGACTTGGTGTTTTCAAGTGAGGTGGTGTATTCACATCTGATGTGATATCATCGTCTTTGATCGAATAGAATGTGTTAAGTTTTCCGGTGCTATATTTTCTTTGATTGCATGGGGTCAGAGTATTGTGAAGAAGTATTGAAGAAGCGGCTGTCAGAGATCGTGGTGTGCGGTGGTTCAGTATTGAATAAGTATTTCTAATGAATGCGTCTCAAGAAAGATGATATTCGGGAAGGCCTAAGGTTGTGGTGATCTGCTGGTTTAAGTGCTACAGAGAATGATATTGAATTAAGGCAACAACTGGGCAACATACGATGAAGGAAGATATGTGAGAAGTGCTAGGCAGTGGTTCCATTTCTAGGAGGCCAGGTGTAAGAAGCGGAAGTCGAGCAGTCGCGTAGAGGGGGAGTTTGACCAAAGTGGGAGAGTGGAAGCATAGTGGTGAATTAGATGATATTGTAGCGCATTTAGTAGATGTCCATGAGGAGCGGACGGGCTGGTAAAGTTGGTGAATGAGAACAGGCTTAGGATGAGGTATTGATGTTGTAGAGAGTTTGAAGTACAACGTCGATGGAAGGTGTTAGATATAATTTCCATAGGTGGGTTAACTCCTATGATCAGGTTAGCGGTCGCGCGGTTGGCAAGTTTATACGAGGAATTCTAGTGGCTATTCGGTAGGGGGCCGAATATGTGAATAATGCTAGAGAATTTGAGTATTCATGAAATGCTAACAGGACGATTTAGAAGGATTTGATGTGTTGGTGGAGTATGATCATATCAGCAATGAAGAAAGAATTTCGGTGGGGTCCAGAGTGGTGCAAAGAGTAACTGCAAGCTAAGTGGGAGAGTCCTACCGCCTGCAATTGGGTTGCAGGATAATCTTCTCACGAGGTTGCGGATTATTGATGTATTGGCAAGTTATTACAGCTAATGGGAAAGGAGTAAAATTGTAATTGTGCATGGGATTTGATAAATGTCTGCAAAAGTTGGTCCGTTTGGACCAGTGTTAGGCTTTGGAAGATTAAGAATTTATGCTTAACACATAGGCGAGTTATAAGGGTGGTGACTCAGTCACGTGCTTCATTGAGAAGGTGTTCATGTGCTAGAAGAGCCTTGGAGTTGATTGTATTCGGGGCCAGTCAGAGTGGGTGACTCTCAATAGTGGTCCTAATGAATTCGAAGTTAAAAATTACTGTGTTTAAGGGTTTCAAGCAGTAGTATGATTAAGAATCGAGCTTTTGCAACGTAATTTCTGAAACAGGGAAAATGGTTGGAGTGTTCTATGTTATGTTCAGCGTGCAGAAGTGTATTGGAGGAGTGAGAGAAATAAACTCCGGATTGTAGAAAGATTATCAGGAGGGTATGTGACAGTTTGCAGGATTTAGACAGCATGGTCTCGTGAATCAAAGCCACTCGGGATGAGTGAGGATTGAGTTTTCTATGAGTTGTATAGGGTTACTATTATTTTTGAGGCAATTAAGGATGATTAAAAGAATATAGACTGGTTAGCCATGGTTGAAATGGCACATGTACGGCAGTGATCAGTTCCTTCAATGTGATTACATTATGCATGAGGTTTGTGCCGGTGCGTGCGAGGCTTGTCGGCCGACGTAATGGATTTTATTTGGAAGCATTCAAGTATTATGGCTTGTCAGGTGTAGGCGGATCCCGGAAGGATTTTGGTGGCATAGACTACTAGGGGGGTTTCTGTAGGAGGAAGTGTCCACCCTATTAGTAGTTCAGGAGTTATGATGGAATTCTGCGTGTCAGGTGCAGTAAGAAGTATGGAATTGGAAGTAAGGATCAAGATTGCGGTTCGGTGTTAACGAGGATGTCATGAGCTCGAATGAGCAAGAAAAAGGGATATGAATGCTTAGAGTAAGCTGGTGTTGTCTTCAGCGTCACCTGAGATCGGTGTTTGGTGAAAGAGGCTTTGTATCCTGGTTATGGGTTCTTGATTTGTTCTACATTGTTAGTGTGGTTGGTGGTATGGATGTGCAGACTTGTTACCTCGTGTGAAAGGTCGTGGGAGCATGACCACGAGAAGATTGTATAAGTGTGACATGTAGTCACCTGATTGATTGAATATTTAGACCAAGTATAAGGGAGTGCAATATTGCTTATTTGAGAATTTATGCCTGGAAAGCGTTCGGTTCAGTTGGTTGTGGATTGTGGGGTGTTTTTCCCGGCTGTGATGGTTGTTCTTGCGTGTTATGAGAGGAAGTGGGTTATTATGGATCCAGGTAAAGCTATTATCCTAGTTCAGTGTGAGCGGAATCGGCTTGAGGGTTGTGAATGGATTCAATATGGTTGTGGGCTCCATGTGAATCAGGTGTGTTCATTCCACTATGGAGTTTCTCAAGGTGGGGCGTTGGAATATCATATGTTGTTCCGTCTTCGTCCAATTCATGTAATATTATGATTGTGTCGTGTGAGTTGTGAAACAGCTTGATAATCCCTATGTTGAGTCTCCGTGTAGTGATGAGGTTATGTGAGCAGGAGAGCTCTTGAGATTCAGACTATATATATCGCACCTAAGTTGTGCTCGAGTTTGGTAGCGTAGGGTTCTATCAGTCTCCCTAGGATGGTATTATGTGCTTAGCATGCTCGTGACCGATATTCTGTAGTTTGTAATAGTGAGTAATTCGGCTCAGTATGTATTTCCTTATGTGAATTTCATGATGGGATCGGGTGGCACGCCGCCACGGGTATGTTATTGGATCGGGTTGCCCGCCGCAACAATGTGATGTTGAGTATGTTTCCCACATTTACTTTCTTGTGTTTTGCTTCCTACTTCTTAGGAAAGTTCATATTAGTTGCATGAGTCGAGTAGTCCTTTCCTGAGTCATTTCTTTATGCAACATGTTCGAGTTGAGGCCTATTGGCGCGTTGTGGCATCATATGAGACTGCTGGTCATGCCTGGGGTGATTTATTGCCTGAACATTTCATACTGGGAAAGATGAAATTATGGTATCAGGGATCGGTACGATAAGATTATGTGAAGTATATTACAGGACAATTACCATTGTTTGGTTCGTAATGAGATGAT
>ML369625.1:2424-15189 GCA_005239525.1 Nicotiana knightiana
GTGATAGATCCAATCCTGAGTGAGTTATGTGCCAAGTGTGTGTGAGGTTTGTATGTTATTCTGTGCATTGCATTTGATGTCTAGAACTTTCCCCGTGTGTGCGCAAAGCGAAATAGAAGTTTTGTTCAGTCTTGAAAGTGATATAGGCATTTCTTTTTTGAGCCATCTATATATATTTTACCCACCTAATTATTATGTATCGTAGTTAACCCCGTTGAGCCTATAATCCTGTTTCTTTGGCAACCACATTACAAGCCATACCCCTTTGTTTGAATCGATCATATATTTGAACCTTGTCACCTCTCGTAAGCACTGAAAAAGTGATGAAATATGGAAAAGTTAAAGTGTGGGGTGGTAGGTTGGTTTTTGAGGGGAATAATTGAAATGCGGAGAAAGGTGCACTGTTCGAAAAAGTAAGAGTCACTTGAGAAAAGAAAAAATAAATAAAAAATAAACAGTTGTATTGTTGTGAAAGAAAAAAATATATGTGGTGACTCTTAATGTAATTGTGTTTAAAGAAGTATGGGGTAATAACATTGATGTGAAGGTGGAGTTTGGCTTAATATAAGTTTGAGGTTGAGCGCTAAAGTATATGTATTAAAGTGCTTAGGGAGGTGTAGTCACTCTTATATCCAAATGTATCCTACCCGTCCCGCAGCCTACATTACAACCAAATAAAGTCCTACTTGATCCTAGACTGAATGAGCTCGATTAGTAGAGTAGTACACTACGGGCAAGCCTATGGTGCATCTTTTGTGGCATATGAATATTATTTCTGAGAGCGAGTGAATTCTTTCTATCTTGAGTTCCTAAGTGTTCTTAAATTTTATTGTGTGAGGAACTAGCTCTTTGATTTGGTGAGGGCACATGATTCATGAAGGAAAGGTAATGTTGTTGACCTCTATGTTAGAGTAGTGAGTGGATTGTGAATAAAGCATGGTATATGCGAGTCGATTATTGAGGCGAGGATGTCACACCTTTGTGCTTAAACTATTTTTAAAAAAAATTCTTGGTATAACACGTTAAGGGATTTGATTAATAAGTTGTGTACATGAGTGTAGTTTGATTGCTCGAGGTCGAGCAAATGTTTAAGTGTGGGGTATTGATGCGTGGCTAGAATTCATGGTTTAACATGTTAAATGCCTTACATTTTATGTGCGTTAATGATAAAAATATACTTTTTATGTGCATAATGGAGTCTATTTCATGTGTAGGTTCATTGGAGATGGATACCGAGCTAAATGGATGCATGAACGTCGAAAATACGCTCAAGAGTCAAAAAGGAGTGACCCGGGCTATACCCGGGCGTTTTGGCCTTAAAGCCAGGCCAACCCGGGCGTTAGTGGGGCATTTGGCCCCTAAAGCCAGGGTCAGCCTGGTGTTAGTGGGGCGTTAGACCCCTAAAGTGAGGTCTGCCCTGTCTTTAAGGGGGTGTTTGAGCCCAAACGCCTGGGTCCCGAGGTCCGGTCAATTCCGAGTTTTAAAGGTTTTAAGTATTTTCCGGTTGGAATAGAAGTCTCTTACATGGCTAGGGTTTATCCCAAACATATAAATAGACCCAAAAACACAACTTGAAGAGGCAGGAAGCCATTGAAGTGAAGAAAAACCTATGTATTAATACTCAGTGAAGAAAACATTGATTTATATAGCTCTTATTTATTATTTTGTAGTTCAATTATGCAAGTTATTTTAGAATTGATTCTTATGAATATGAGTAGCGAATTTTCTTAATCTAGGATTTTTGTGGAACCCGTTGGGGGATAAAATTATTGTGATATTAATATAGTTTTGAGTGGTTTAGAGGTTGGATTAGAGATAACGATACCTCGGGTGCAATCTAAAGTGAACTGTAATGCAATCTAGCTAGCGTAACTTGAGAGAGTGCGTCTAGTAAATTATCATAATTACTTGAGAGAGATTTATGATAGATAGAGTGTTCATGATTGATAGAGACAACTAATCAAACTATAGAAAGTATCTGAGAAGGAAGTTCACCAGTGGGGGAAACCATAGCCTTAGAACTTTATTATAATTGTTTACACCATATTGTTAGTTAATCGTTAGTTTATTAATTTTGTCAGTAGAATTAGTAAAACATCAACAATTTATATTCAAAAGTCTTGAGAGAATTGATTGAGTAAAATTTGCGTATTCTAAAGACTTGATTGATACGTAAATTCCCTGTGGGATCGACTCTGGGCATAATACCCCGGATTATATTTGCAACGCCCTCTTAGTCTTTTATAAGACATAGTTGAGCGTGATCAAATATTTTCCCCTATTTAATTAAAAACATAAACTAGAGCAATTTCCAATACTACAATTTATTCGAGACTAGAGACGTAGCCAATATCATGGTTAAAATAAGAAAACTAAGAGAAAATAAAGAAGGGAGAGAGAGGAAGCAACTTTCTACTTAAAACTTGATTTCGATCAGCTTCTTTTTTCGCCCCGCCCCCCCTTCTTTCACGATTGATGCCTCTTTTTATAGCCAAGCCATGACAAACTTTTCAATACACTCTTAGATATGAACTTGTCATGGCTGTTTGTGGCCTTGTTATGCTTGGTTATGAGCTTTTGTTGTAGGCTAGTTATGGATCGGTTATATTTTGTTGTAGCCGGTTATGAGTCGGTTGTCCTTTGTCATGGCAAATCACGTCTTTCTTTAGCACCATATTTTACTTTGCTTTAGCTTGTCCGTTTTTCTAATTTTTCCTCTGTAATCTTCTCGTTCCCGGACCAATACTTCTTTAACCTTTCCTGCATAATTTAGACAAAAGTATGGAAGAAATATGATAGTTTTTTTTGTTTTTTTCAAAGGAATTATATGTTTAAAAATCAAATAAAATGCACTTATCAGCAGATGACAATGTTGTGAACCAGGATCTTGATACATGGGGAGACTCCTCCAGTGAATCAGAAAAGAAACTGATGCTGGAGACATATCCATGATGGCAGTGGAAAATAGAGCAAAGGAATATGACTCACTGTTTGCATTGATGGCTCAGTCTGATGATGATGAAGATGACGACAATGATGAGGTAAATTTCAGTGATGTTCAGAGGAATCTGAAATCCTATTCTCCTAAGAAATTGATGTCATTAGCTAATGTTCTAATTGATGCATATCATAGTCTCTTTAACGATAAGGATGCCTTGACCATTGAGTTAGGAGATGCTGAACAGACTAGGGATGACTTGGTGGTATGTGTGGTTGATTTAAAGGAAACCATAGATAATCTTGAAAAGGAAAAACAATCTCTAACTGGAAAGATCAATAATGTAGAAAATGAGAGAGATGACCTTATGGTAGTGGTTGTTGACGTGAAGGAAACCATAGAAAACCTTAGCAAAGAAAAGAATACCCTAGTAGAAAAGGTGGCAGCTACTGAGCAAGATAGGGATGATTTTTTTGTGGTAATTGCAGACCTAGAGGAAATAATTGAGGGACTTAATTTAGAACATAGGCCTGTAAGCATTGAGAAAGGGAAGGAAGTAGCTAGTGAGGCACACATTAAACTTGAAAAAGAATTAAATGATGTGAAAACTAGTCTATGTGATGAGCTTGAGAAAAATAGGCAACTTTAAACAGAATTGGAGAAAGTGAAAATGATCTTGAGAAATCTATCAAGTGGACCTGGTCCGTAGATGCCATTACTACCATGTACTTCAATAATGGTGGAAACAGGCAAGGAATAAGGTTCCAAAAGGAGAAAATTTCTTACAACCCTCACAACAAGTACGTCATTGTACCTGATAACTAGCTTTGTACCCACTGTGGGAACAATAGGAACTTCAAGAAAAATTGCCAGGCCAGAGTTCAATACGTTCAGAAAAACAAAGTTTTTGCTGAAAAAGTGACTACTAAGAAGGGACCAGGTGCCACGCGCAAAAAACATACTTTACCTGCTTGGACTAGAAAAGCTCTTATTCACCCTTTTCCTCACTACAAGGGACCCAAACTGGTTTGGGTTTTTAAATCTAACCCTTGATTTACTTGTACAGGGAAAAGTGAGAGACAGCAACTTACAATGGATCATGGACAGTGGATGCTCGAAGCACATGACTGGGAACACCATGGATTTTCTCTCACTGAAAGCCCTACAAGGAGGGAATGTATCCTTTGGAAATTGAAATAAGGGGTACATTCTCGGTGTCAGAAAGGTTGGGAAGTCTCTTTCACACTCAATTGAGAATGTGTACTATGTGGATGGTCTGAAGTAGTCTCTTGAGTGTCTCTCAAATCTATGATAAAGGGAACAAAGTAGAGTTCTTGTCTAAAGTGTGCACAGTTACTAACTTGGTAACTGGTGAAGTGGTTCGAATAGACAAAAGATACAAGAACATCTATGTTGTGGATTTTGAGTCTCTACAAGCTGGTGATTTGAGTTGCCTGAAGGCAGTTGATGATGATGCAGAGTTGTGGCATAGAAGACTGGGGCATGCAAGCTTTTCACTTTTGAATAAACTGATACAGAGAGACCTGGTTCGTGGTCTGCCAAATTCAAAATTCAAGGAGCACAGAGTGTGTGATGAATGTGCTAGAGGAAAACATGTAAAATCATCCTTTAAGCCAAAGAAGGATGTCATCACATCAAATCCACTCAAACTCCTTCACATGGATCTATGTGGTCCTATGAGAGTACCGAGCAGGGTGGAAAGAGATACATCTTTGTGATTGTAGATGACTACTCAAGGTTCACTTGGACAATGTTTCTTAGAACAAAAGATGAGACGTTTGAAGTATTTGTGGCCTTTGTTAAGAAAATCCAAGTGAAGATGGAATTGAAGGTGGCCTGCATCAGATCTGACCATGGGACAGAATTCGACAGTGCCAAGTTTGACGATTTTTGTAGTAAAAATGGGACTACTCACAACTTCTCAGCTCCAAGGACTCCACAGCAAAATGGAGTCATCGAAAGGAAGAACACAACTCTTAAAGACATGGCACGAACAATGCTTATTGATAGTGGAATTGCCAAAAATTTCTAGGCAGAATCAATAAACACTGCATGTTACTTGGTAAACAGGTGCATAGTCAGATCCTTCCTGAACAAAACCCCCTACGAGTTACTCAATGGAAGAAATCCAAAGTTATCCCATTTGAGAACCTTTAGATGCAAATTCTATGTTCTCAACAACGGAAAGGATCAATTTGGGAAGTTCGATGCAAAAAGTGATGAAGGAATCTTTCTGGGATACTCCTCTCAAAGCAAAGCTTACAAAGTCTACAACAAGAGGACACAGTGCGTGGAATAAAGTGTTCATGTGATATTCAATGAGACACCTCCATCTGGCAAGGAAGAAACATGGACGATCAAGACAGTGAACCACTATCGGTTCCTGGGGAAATCGCTGATGTTTCAAATGGTAAAGCTGATATGATGAGTCAGATGAAGGAAGCAGGTGAAGACAATGCAACATCCTCTTCCACTTCTCAAGAGGAACCTGGTACCCAAATCACTACCACTGAAGCTCAAGAAAGAGTTGTAGATGCAGTTCAAAGCACTCCACAGGTAGCAGAACAAGGAGTGCAGTGAAACCATTCTGATTTACCCAGTTCTTCTACCAATCAGACTCTAGTCCCAAATTGGAAACACAAAATCTCCCATCCACTTGATAATATAATCACCCCCTTGATTCAGGAGTCCAGACAAGATCAAAAACCAAAAATTCCCTAGCCTTCTCAGCCTTCCTATCTCAAATAGAACCCAAAAATATCAAAGAGATTTGAAGGATGCAGACTGGATCACGGCTATGCAAGAGGAGATGCATCAATTTGAAAGAAACATGGTATGGTACCTGGTACCTAGACCCTCAAATAAAACCATCATAAGGACCAGGTGGGTATTCAGGAACAATTTGGATGAACATGGAAACACAACAAGGAACAAAAGCAAGGCTTGTTGTTCAAGGCTACAATCAGGAGGAAGGGCTTGATTATGACGAGACCTTTGCCCCAGTTTCTCACATAGAAGCCATTAGGATCCTCATTTCCTTTGCATCCCATATGGAATTTACCTTATTCCAAATAGATGTGAAGAGTGCCTTTTTGAATGGTTTCTTAAGGAAGAGGTTTATGTCAAGCAACCTCCAGGATTTGAATGTCATGAACATCCTGAGTACGTATTCAAATTGGATAAGGCACTCTACAGATTGAAGCAGGCCCCTCAAGCCTGGTATGAAAGGCTATCCAAGTTTCTCCTGGAAAATAGGTTCACCAGAGGAAAAATTGGCAATACTCTGTTCTTGAAGAAACGGGGAAGGAACCTGCTCATCGTTCAGGTATATGCCAATGATATCATATTTGGGGCAACGGAAGATTCACTGTGTGAAGAATTTTCTAAACTCATGGGAAGTGAGTTTTAAATGAGTATGATGGGGGAACTGAACTTCTTTTTGGGCCTTCAAGTAAAACAGTCCACAAAGGGAACATGTATCAGTCAACAGAAATACATCAAGGAACTTCTGAAGAGGTTTGATATGGAAACATCAAAAGTGATTGATACCCCCATTGCTACATCCACCAAGATGGACATGGATGAATCTGGGTCACCTATGAACCGAACAATGTATCGAGGAATCATTGGATCTCTGCTCTATCTTACTGCCAGCAGGCCAAACATTGTTTTTTAGTGTGGGTCTGTGTGCAAGGTTCCAATAAAATCCTAAGGAATCTCACCTGAAGGCTGCTAAGAGAATTCTGATATATCTCAAGGGCACACAGGACCTAGTTCAGTATTACCCCTCAGGTGACAATTTCAATCTCATTGGTTATGCTAATGTTGACTATGCAGGTTACTTGGTGGACAGGAAAAGCACATCTGGAATGGCTCATTTCCTAGGATCATGTCTAATCTCATGGGGTACAAGGAAGCAAAACTCAGTAGCTCTCTCAACAGCTGAAGCGGAATATGTTGCTCTAGCTTCATGTTGTGCTTAGCTACTGTGGATCAAACAACAATTGGAGGACTTTGGAGTATACATTGACTGTGTACCGCTTATATGTGACAACACCAGTGCTCTCAACATGGCAAAGAACCCAGTTCAACACAACAGAACCAAGCACATTGATGTTAGACATCATTTTCTCAGAGACAACGTGGAAAGGGGGCTTATCTGCATGAGGTTCTGCTGCACTGAAGATCAAATTGCAGACATCTTTACCAAAGCTCTAAGAAGGGAACACTTTGAGAGAAATAGGATGGCACTAGGGTTAATCAAACATAATTGTCGACCCGATTCTTCTCCTATGGCTATGAAAGTCATACTCAGGTAAAATTGGCTAAAGTGTTTTTTGACCAAGCCTAACTCACATCTATATTGTTGCAGGTAGACACACATGATGATTATAGAAGATAAAGGTATAGTGTTGAGCTACAAAAGAGAGTTGCAAAAATCTTTTTGACAAAAATAGGCCAGAAACCCGATTCCTGTACCACAGGTTAGTAGTACTGTGTTTTTTCTCATGCATATCTCAAAAGACAACAAAATTAATTCAATTGCCACATTATACGACTTTCAGAACTTATATATCATGTTCTGTCTTTCAAATCCTTTCACCTTTACTGCACGTTATGTATTTCCACCAACATGTCGTCGTTGCAAAACCCTTTTGAACCAGTTCCTCTCCCATATCATTGTTAGATCCTCCTTCCATAAAACCTTATCACTTCCAGAAGTTCTAAATAACCATCTCTCATTGTATCTCTGCATTCTCTCAGAACTCTCAAACCCTTCTTTCACCATGGCCGATGAACAACCTTTCCCCGCTCTTGTCAACAATACTGTTACCACCTCTTCAACTCCCTTAGCGTCACCAACAGAAAACCTCTCCTCTACCACCCTAGATACCAATGTGTCTACATCTGTTTCTTCTTCATCTTCTGTCCCCCTACACCCTTGTCCAACATTGTTTCTCTCATTAGTGCTAAGATTTCCAACATCCCCGACGTTAACCCTGTTTCTTCTCCTCCCTCTAATCAAACCAAATGGAAATTGGAAGGTGGCACCCCACCCCTCAAGAATCAGGGGTCTCTGATAAATATCCTGACTGGTACTTGAACTCTTCCTTCCTAGACTCAGGGGCTCCCATGGAATCCCCCGAAAAAGAAGTAGCAGAAAATATCATGGCTTTCGCTGCTGAAAGCCTTACGAGTGAAGGACACTCTCTTCTGCCTGAGTCTCAGGGGAAAGAAACTTCATTCTTAGGGGATGAAGTAACCATGGTACTCTTTGAATCTCCAGTTCATGAAAAAGCCCCTGAAAAACCTGCTGGAGAATCTGTGTCTCCTCCTGAGGAAACAAGTCAGGAGCCTATCTCTTATACTAAGCCATTGGAGTCCATTCCACCTATTGCGGTACCTTTTGATGAGGATGATGAGGATTATATGGTTCTTAGCACTCGCTTCAAAATTAGAAAGCCAGCAGTAACTCCCGAGCCCACTTCCAAGCGACCAACTACTAGGTTGCAGAAGAAGGATGCCTTTGAGTCTTCTTTACATAAAAGTAGAAGGAGCAGCAAGAAAAAGAAGAAGAGGTTAATGAAAGAGGGGGAAACTGTTTGTGATAAAAATGTTCCAGTGGTGGAAGTCGATGAGGATGCAGTAGAGGAACCTAGTTCCTTGGTGAAGCGTTCTAAGAAAGTCCGAGAATCTACAGCTGGTGCTTCTCAGGAATCTGTAGAAAAACAAAGTAGAGAGTCTGTGAAGAGTGGTGGTCAGCCTAAAAAGGTTGTGAAGGAGAAAGATATGTCTGAGGGTGATACCTTGGTTGCTTCGAGTAGTAAAGGGAAGTCTGTGGAAACATCTAAGAAAAGAAAGTGAGAATCCATTGGAGAACCTGGTATTGTGAAGAAGATGCCAAGTGACAGTGGGCTTCGGCAAGAAAGGTTGAGGACTTAAAAGGTCTTGTGGGGTCGTATGTTTGACCCAGAGATTTCAGAGATGGAAGGGATGAGGCAGGTCTTGGAAATGGTAGAATTTCAGCAATGGGGCCATCTATTTAGGAGGATGTGCCAAAGGTTTATGAAGATGAGGCGCAAAGCTTTTATGCAAGCCTTTTCACTACTGTGGGGGATCACGTTTGCGTGCTAGTTAATGAAGTAGACATTGTGTTTTACGCTGCTGTGTTAGGGACTATTCTCAAAGTTCCCTCTGAAGGGCTATCATCAGTCAGGGGTGCTTTTGGGGCCAACTTCAGACGTGTTATTATGAAGGAACAGGTCGTCCAACATGGGGAACAGGTGCATAAGAAGGCATTACTTCCTGCACTTTAGCTTCTCTTTGAACTGGTCACAAAGTTCTTCTTCCCCGTGTTGAGAGGCGGTCCATCGCCTCTAAGTCTGATCTATACCTCATGGAGGCCCTTGATGCATTCACTTTCATAAATCTACCCGCTATCATGATAGAGCATATGCAGAAGGTGGACAACTTTCAGGATGGGAACCATGGCCTCCCTTGTGGGTTTCTCCTCACATGGGTCTTCAACTTCTTCAAGGTACCTTTGGGAAATCCTAGAGTCGAAACCAGAAAGCAGATCTTCTCCAAATGACTCTGGAAGAATGTGAATGCATAGAAAAGGTTGGGGGGAGCACGTCCACGATTTCTCAGCTCATAAATTCCCAGAATAGTGCTGCTGAAGAAATCCGAAGATTGAAAGCTAGGAACGCCATACTGGAGACTCAACTTAGTCAGGCTATTGGAGCATATAGATCTTCTCATTCATCCAATGAAGAGGTTGCTCGTCTGGCTAAGGAAAATGCTAAGCTTCGGCAATAGGTGGAGAACCTAAGGGAGAAACTACTTGAGGAACAGATTTCTGCCAATGCCCGCATGGACCTTGTTCTCAAAACCAATGTTGCCTCCTCCTCCAAGCCTTCCTCTTCTAGTGCCCCATAGGACCCCCTCAGTGACCAGTTATCTTGTGTTTTGATGTTTCTGGCCGTTGTTTCTTTTTGTTTTATTTTTGTGATGGTATGTTGGATCTCACTGCTGCTGCTCCCGTTTGAATCAATCCAAATTAGTCTTTGCTGTAATAGCAAAGACTTCTATTTTCTATTAAAATATTATCAATGAAACAACTCTCTTTTTGCTAGTGAAATGCGTGTCTCTCTTATGCTTCTTTTCTCTATCATGTTGTGTGCACACATGTGGCATGAGTTAGCGGTGTTAGACTTCTTTATGCGTTTTTTCCTGCTTGTGTATTTTTAATGATGCCAAAGGGGGAAGATATAGAGATAACTTGGAAATTAAAGCAGGTAATTAAGGGGGAAGCATGAAGTCGGGGGGAACACATGATGTTCCTGGTACTTTATCTGGTTTACGTCAAGCTCTATAAACGGCTATCAATTTCAAAAGTTTGTCATCATCAAAAAGGGGGAAATTGATGGGTTTAGGGTTTCACAGTTTTATGTTTTGATGATTTAACAAACTTCTTGTCTAGAACCTGATGCATACTTGGTACAATTCTTCAGCAATGGACTTAAGCTAATTTGAGTTGTGTGACTTTGGATACACAAGAACTAATCCAGGGACCTGATCCTCTGGAGTTTACCTGACAGAAGTACAAAGTCAACTATACAGCTGGAAAGTGAATGCATGCAACTATGCACGCTACAGTGCAGAAACAGTGCACCAGTCACTTCCCATTGGGAAGAGTCTTGCACCAACCAAGTATGAACATCATCCTAGTGATGTCATCCAAGTATAATAACAAGGAGTATAGCAACAACATACTCACTTGAACATTTAGTGATTTTCTCTCAAGCATTCAAGAATTGATCCAGCATTGAAGTCACAAGTGTGTCAAGAACAAGAGTACAACTCCACTACGGACCAGTTCCACTATAAGTGTATGTATGTCCTCAGTTGAGTTGTAATCTTGCATTAGTTCTTCGTTGTAATTCCTATCTTACTTTCTTAGAAGCTCTGTTTTAGGAAACTCAAAAACATAAACCCACTGAGTTTGTGTTGTGACTAGAGTTAGTCATAGGTTAAAGTCTTTGTAATTAGTAAGTTGCAAAGTGGCTTGTAGTAGGTGTACTACAAGTTAGTGAGATTGAAGTCTTTGTAATAGAGTCATTACAAAGTGGCTTGTAACAAGAGTATTGCAAGTTAGTGAAGTTGAAAATCTACCAGTGTAGGTCGTGGTTTTTGTCCCCTTGAGTTGGGATTTTTCCACGTAAAAATCATGTGTCTTATTTACTTAATGCTTTAGTAGTTAGCACTGTGGGAACCGATATAGGACCAGGTCTCTATAAAGTTTGATGGACTCATATAAACTATCAGGTTATTACCTTGAATATGATTTCCCCCATTTTCTGCCACTTATGGAGCTACTTGAGTTGCCGGAACTGTGTCGTTAGTGGTCATAACTAGCAACATCTGTCTAATTTCTCCCAATGCATCACCTTGAATATGCACTTGTTTGCGTAATTCATCTATCTCGCGCCTCATTTCTCTGTTTCTGGTGTTAGCCTCCGATATGTTTTTGGGCCGAGAATCGTCTCGCTCTGATACCCATGAAGTGTGCTCAATGAAGAACACAACGGTGCAGTCCTAAAGGATTGCGATGGAGAACAATCCTTGAACAGATACACTACTCAATTAGAGAAAGAGATTGAGAGAAGAAGGGATATGATTTATTGATTGAAGATACCAAATTCTGTTCAATGCTACATTTAGTGTCCCCTTCAATATTTAACCTCCTTATTTCTTTTGACTATCGAGCTAACTAAATGTTGTGCTGATTCTTAACAATCATAACTGACTACTAACCACCCCTTATGAAAAGACTAATATGCTCCTAGTCAATGATCTACAGAGTTATCATATAACAATTTAAGTCCTTATGTGTAATTTCAATATCATCTATACTCATAGATTATGGGTAACAAGAATCATCACCCCAACATATGCAACATATACTGTTGTGAACCAAGCTTACTCCATAAGGGCCTGTGGGCTAGAAGTGGTGAATGAGATTAAGTCAATTGGGGTTATTGGGCTGAATAAAATGTTGGAGAGTTTTATTTAGGATCTAGGCCCATTTAGCAAATGGTTAAAAGGGTGCTATGGGTTAGTAAGAAAGATTATGTGTATTGTGATGAAAAACATCTATTCCCCTCAACCCCTTTCTCAGAGTCTAAACTTCTCATCTCCCTTCTTCTAATTGTGCCTCTTCTCCTACAACTATCTCAATTTATGTAATTCCTTCATTAACCTGCAATTTGAGTGTTAGTTCGGCTACTAGTAATTGTAATAGAATGTTAGTTCTTATCAATATACATTTTGGTTGTAGTATATGTTACATTGGTTCTTTCATCCATCGGACTCCAACAAAAGCGATGTTTCTACCTAGATTCAGTGGCGACGGCAACCCGGAGAGCTGGATTTTTCGAGTAGAGTTATACTTCACATACCTTGGCTTCTCCAATAAGGATTGGTTGCCTCTTCCTTCCTTCTACTTAGAAGGCAATGCCCTCGCGTGGTTCAATTGGTTATTTCGCAACAACCAATTCTATGATTGGAACCATTTCAAGAAGAAATTTCTTCTGTATTTTAAGCAACGGACCTTCCCTGATTCTAGGAGGATGGCAGATACTTCCCAAGCTTGTGTTAACTACTTGAGCTGTGCTACAGTGGTTCCACTAGCGACTTATGTATCTGCTGCTCAGAGCCGTGTTCCCAACCTTTATGAGTCTGCATCTACTCAATTCCCCGAAATTCATGAATCCAACGCTCGTCTAGTTGATGGAAACAAGTAT
>ML369627.1:0-16009 GCA_005239525.1 Nicotiana knightiana
ATATATATATATATATATATATATATATATATATATATATATATATATATATAACGAGATCAAGGTTGTTAAACTTACGGGGTGTAGCAACAAACCTCTCCAATCTACGCTGCTCGTTATCAGGCATGACTAGAATCACATAATCCTATACAGGTGCAACCGGCTGAGTTGGAGGTACCTCCGGTGTCTGACGTCCCCGAATAACCGATCAGGGGTACGAGCGGCGGGAGTTTGAGTGCTTCCCCCGGCCTGAGTAGTAGCTGCTATAGAAGAAACAGCGACCGCCTGAGCAAGGCTGGTGCGCGCGGTCATGATCTGAGCCAAAGTCTCCTGAAGACCCGGAATAACAATAGGCACAACTGGTGCCTGGGTTGGTCCCGCTGGAACATCCGCGGCTGGGACATGATCTGGAATAATGGGTGGGTCTATAAGTACAGCCCCGGCTGCTGCGCGGGCTACACCCTACCTCTGCCATGGCCTCGACCCCTCACGGGTCTAGCTGGTGGTTGGTCGCCCTGTCCGGTGGCGCGTGTTCTTACCATCTGTGAGAGAATGAAACAACAGAAGTTTAGTTACCAGAATCAATAGATTCGCACGACAAGAATTCAAGAATGTGAGATTTTCCTAAAGGTTCTGCAGCCTCTCGAAGGTAAGTACATACGTCTCCGTACCGATCTGCAAGACTCACTAAACCTGCTCATGGCTCGTGAGACCTATGTAACCTAGGCTCTGATACCAACTTCTCATGACCCAAACCACCCGGTCGTGATGGCCACTATCATGTACTAGACCAACTAACACATTTTTCAGAATGATTCGACACTTCATAATAAGGTGTTTTTAAAACATTAATTAATAAAACTTCATACTATAAGTTTAAATAACAAGTGCGGAAAGAAACAAAAGCTGGACATCGGGGTATCACAAGTCACGAGCGTCTACTAAGGACTATCCGAAAACAACTAAGACTATTACAGTCTGGAAACCACTAACATAGTCTAAGGAAGACAAGAGGGAGAAGATCAAGGCTACGATTGCCATGTAGCTACCTTGCCGACTCCGATTATCTTAACGGGTGCAAGAATCATCGCTCGCTATCACGACCAGAAATCCCTGGATCTGCACACAAGGTGCAGAGAGTAATGTGAGTACGTCAACTAAGTAAGCAATAAATGTAAATAAGGACTGAGCAGTAAGAAACACATAAATCCACGTCATGAAATCACAGTAAGTACAACATGCCTTCATAACAGTATATAAGTCAAATCCTTTCGCTTAAAACCAAATTTCCGTAAAAATCATTTGAAGATATTTTTCCAACAGTTTCAGAAGAGTTTCAATGAAGTTTAAAGTAAAAATGATGAAAATCATAAATAGCCCCTCGAAAAAAACATGTCTCATAAACCGCCCCTCGGGCATAACATCACTCAGAATCAGCCCCTCAGGCAACCTCACAATCACTCGTAATAAGCTCCTCGGGCACATAATAAATCAAGAGTAGCCCTTCGGGCAGCAACATATCACTCACTCAAGGTACCCGCGCTCACTGGGGGTGTACAGACTCCGGAGGGGCTCCTATAGCCCAAGCGCTATACCAAGCCATCTCTTGGCGTAAACAATCAAGCCCTCAGCCTCTCATATATCATATACCAGTACCACATGATGTGGCGTGCAGCCCGATCCCATGATATCCTCACAACACAGGCACTCGGCCTCACTCAGTCAGAAACCTCTCAAGCCACTCGGGCTACCAATAAAACAGCGTGCTCAGCCCAAAATATCATTTTATGCATCAAAACAAAGTAATCAAGACTGATTTATGAAATTAGTAGAACATACAATGACTGAGTTCCGATCTTAAATCAAAACAATGAGGAAATAGTAGTAAAAATCCCCCAAGGGTCCAAACATCTTGGCACGAGGCCCAAATATGTCATTCAGCCCAAAACATAGTAATACATTCTAAAAGACAAAATATCATATAATTTCCAGTCAAATACGCAACTTAATAGTTGCTACGAGACGGACCAAGTCACAATCCTCAACGGTACGCCATACGCTCGTCATCTAGCATGTGTGCCACTTCAAAATGGTGAAACAATGTGAAATCCGGGGTTTCGATACCCTCAGGACAAGATTGACAATCATTACTTACCTCAAGCGGGCAAAAATCTACTCTGAAATCCGTTGTCGCTTGACCAGGCCTCAAATCTCCCCTAATCTATCCAAAAATCAGTATCATAACATTAATACATGCTAAAGGAACAAAGCCCACACGAAAATTATCAAATTAAATCAAAAATCCCGAAAGTGGTCAAACTCGACCCCTTGGCTCATGTCTCAGAATCCGACAAAATTTACAAAACCAAAATCCTTGTTCACTCACGAGTCTACCCATATCAAATTCCTCAAAATCCGACATCAAATGACCATTCAAATAAAAAAAATCAACTCTCCAATTTCAAGCTCTAATTTTCACCCCAAATTCCCAACTTAGATGATAAAAATCATGAAGTTTAGCCAAAACTAAGTGAAGAACACTAACCCCAATCACTCCTCTGAAAATCCTCTCTAAATCGCTTTCTCCCGAGCTTTCTATTGAATTTTGAAATTATAGACTCAAACCCTCGATTTTAGAATTTAATACTGCTGCCCATATTTTCTTCTTTGCGAACGCGGCCGTCTTCTCACATTCGCGTAGACCAACCCAGGCTGCCTTTCCACTTTACTCTTCACGAACGCAACAACTGCTTCACGAACGCGATGCTTTACCAGCTCACAACTTCGCGAACGCGACCCTCACCTTGCGAACGCGTATACCAAGAACCTGGGGTCCCCATCTGCCTCACTCCTCTTCTCGAACGCGACACCACACATGTGTTCATGATGCAAACACTTCCTTACCCTTCGCGTTCGCGTCCTCTCCTTCGCGAACGCGTAGAACAAAAACTCACCATCTCATAAACACTCTTCGCGAACTCCCCCTCTCGCGAACGCGAAAGAGGAAACCAGGAACAGAGTTCTGCAGCTGATCAACTATCTCACCAAGGCCAATATGATCCCTTAACCTCCCGAAAATCATCCGAGGTCCTCAGGACCTCAACCAAATATACCGACATATCCCACAGCATCATACAAACTTAGTTGAGCCTTCGAATCACTCAAAACAATATCCAAATACCAAATAACCCTCGGATTCAAGCCTAAGAACTTTTAATCTTCCAAAATTCGCCAACGATGCCGAAACCAACCAAACCACGTCTGAATTACCTGAAATTTTGCAAACACATCACAAACAAGAAGTAGGTGTCTCATTCTGACCCCGATATCTAATTTTTCCATTGCAGACCGAAAATTGCCAAAAAATCTATTTTCGCCAATTCGAGCCTAATTCTACCACGGACCTCCGAATAACACTCTGAACCCACTCCTAAGTCCGAAATAACCTAAGGAAGCTATCCGAACCCTAAAAGCTCAATTCCGATATCATTTACCTATAAGTCAACTTCGGTTGATTTTTCCAACTAATTAACCAACTTAAGAGACTAGGTGTCTCATTTCTCTCCACAATCACTCCGAACTCGAGCCAACCAATCAATCACAACATAAAAGAGCTGAACCACACATAAAGAAGCAGAAATGGAGAAAACGGGGCTAGAACTCTCGGAACGACCGATCAGGTCGTTACATTGTCCATATATGATTTGTCTTTAATCATGGTAAATCCGTTCAAAATATCATCAACATATTTTTTCTTTACTGTGAAACTATCTACTTCTCCAGCCTTGTAGTTTGACTTGTACACCCATTCAACTCCAATTAAATATTCTACAGCGTGTAGAGTAATGCCACCAATAAATATTTCATCTTGCTTCTTGAAACATGCAATCTCAAACAATGACACGAAGTTGTTTGAATCTTCAATATCTATAATCACGTGTTGTTCTGGTCCTAAATCCCAAGTTATTTCTGTTTCAATCTTGGGTATATTATCATAAATTTTCTCTTGATGAATCATCTTGGTTTTTTCGTTACTAGGTTCATCTTCAATACCATCAAATAAATTTTCTTGTAAAACACCAATCTCTTTTGGACGGGAATCTCTTGCAACCTAATCGTCCTTTTTCACAATCGCAGAAATTTTTGGTAGATCAGTTTGATATTATTTGACTTCTCTTCGCATTCAATGTAATCTCTATCATAACAAAATTTACAAGTGCCTTCTCTTATTTTCTTCTCTATTTCTGAATTTTGGCCTTCTTGATTTATTTCTGCTAGATCTGGTGTGTCTTCTTTTTCTTTTGGTTGATCAACCTTTTCTTGCGGTGCATCCTCCAATGTCTCATTTTTCTGTTGATTCAATGATTTCTCATATGTCACCAATTCGCCTTCTAAATCATCAAGTTTGAGAGTGATAAGATCTTTGGTAGCCTCAAGAGTAATTTTCTTGTTGTTAAACTGTAAACTGAGAGACTACAATATTTTCTCAACAATTTTAACTTCTTCTAATACTTCTCCATTGGTCCTTAGACCATTGACTATTTTTATAATTCTTTCAATGAATTCTTTAACGAACTCTGTTGGTTTTATACGCGCCAATTCAAATTGATTCCTAAATTTGTGGTTTCTCCTTCTTTATGTCAGCAACTTTTCGATATGACTTCACCAATATTGTCCAAGCCTCCTTTGATGACTTTGCATGTAAATATTATTTAGATACATACAATTCAACCTTGATGTCGAGATAGTAGCGTGCCTTATAATCTAAATGCCTATTCTTCTCCAATTGCATAGCTGCATCACCTGTCAATATTGTGTCTTCTTGAGGTTCCTCAAATCCTTTATCAATGGTGGACCATAATCCAATAACCTTAAAAATAATTTCATATATTAATACCAAGTTTCAAAATTATTTTTTCCATCAAACACAAAAGCGGGAGAATTAGGTGATAAAGTATTCATATTTTTTTTGGATCTTTTACCGGCTCTGACTGGATCTCACACAGGCTCTGATACCAATTTGAAGGATTGAAATACCCCAAGAATAATTTAGGCACAAACAAAAAATTCAACAAAGACAATATAGAAGAAATTTATTATAATAGGGAGAGAACGTGGTGGGAGGATTTTTCACAAATCATAAACTCTTGAATCTCTCTACATCATAGTTACTTATCCACAATAGAAAATATGTAGTAGCACCCCTATTTATATTACTTCAAAACCAAAAATCTATTCCAATATAAAATCAATAAACAAAACCTAACTAGAAATGAATTAAATAAACTACCAAATATCAAACATAGACAACTTATGAATACTAATTAATCTTGGTTTAGTTTCCAACAGATCCTACTTAGTTTTAAAAAATGATCCTATTTAGTTTAAAAAATTAACGGATGACCTAGCTAAGCATGGAAACAATTTAGATAATTTTAAAATCTTAATGATCTATCACGTATCCCCCTCTTTTATTTTAGCATTGTATGAAAATGATTGTTTTAGGTACTGTATATTTTAGACATTTCAACAAAAAAAAAAATGCGATAGATAAATTATGTAGCTAAGCAGCAAAACTCCGTCGTACAATAAAAAGTAACGACAAATTATCAAAAATTATATCCAATTCAAGGTCATTAGTTACAATATCCTTAATATCATTAACTGAATATTAAGAAGAATAGAGAACTTATTTTGATCTTCTTTCAACAATATTACTAAATTTAATTATTATCACCATCTTCTAAACAACACGATCATTAAGAAGTTATATAAAATTTGTCAAATTTAATTTGTATTTAAAAAATGAGAAGAAATAGAAGTGGATAAATAAGATAGTGGTCAACACCACGTTACCTTTGTTACGCTTGGAAGGATTCCTTTTATGTAGGATACGAATAAGTAGTCCTAAATATTAGGCTTTCTAACAAAAACCTGGATGAAATCGTGGAAGTAAAATAATGATAGTTAATTACTAAAACTTAGTTTAGCAATTCAATTCGGATGTTTTTATTCGAAGCGTCTAAAATAGTTAAAATATATTGCTTTTATGCCTTTTTAAAATGTGAAATTGTATTCAAATAAGGAAATACTTTTAAAATCAGGAGATTGTATTTAATTAAGGAAATGTCTGGCAGTAAAAATTATTAGTCAATTTTGAAATCAAAAATATGAGAAAAATAATAAAATAACTATTTTGTCTAGTATAAATTATATTTTAAAAGGATAAAAATGACGAACGATATTTTACTAAGGGCTTTCGTGCTTTTAATATAGTAAGCATATATATATACTAGTCTTGGTTTGATCCTATTCATGGAGATTACGTAACTATTCCAAAAATGGAAAGTTCGACACAATTGGGATTTTTTTTTGGAAATTGGAAGCAGTTACTAATTCATGATCTGGCATGTACAGAATGAAAACTTCATTCTCGATTCTACGTACACGCGCAACGCGTGTACCCGTCTTAATGAGTAAATATGTGTAAAATAATTATATAGATATTATATTAACTTACACTATGTTTAAGTTATTCAAAATATTAGGGAAAACTTAAATGATGATTTTGGGCAAATGATGATGACAAGTGTATTAAATGGTGACGACTTTGGACTTCCGTATTTTGGTGCATCCGATTACATTATTGAAGCTATCCGATTTTTTTATATTTCAGGACTAATTAATAGAATGTACTTGATATGATGATGATGTATTAATAATATCTTTGTCTCCTCTAAAGTTATATATATCATTTGAACTTATATGTATAATTGTTAAGTGTTCGTTTATTAACTAAGTATTGTAAGAATTTGATATTGGATTAAAGAGTATAATAATAACAAGTATCGGAAGAATTTGTTGGAATGCGTATTTTATTTTTTGTACATAAATATTTTAAAATGAGTGCTTAATTGTTTTTAAGGTTAAAAGATCGTTTAACTTTATATCAAGGTTTGGCATAGTGATTTTGCATGAATTTGAAAAGAATATCCTCTAAATATATCTTTTGAAAAAGATTATTATTTTGTGTTTCCTAATATTAAATCTAAAATGATGCATATTTGTTACTGAGGGTTTATCATAATTTCTCAAAACTGTATCAACTAATATAAATACTTAATATATGAAAAAACTACATAGAGTCATTTGTTGGAATCAATACAAAAAGAGAAAACTTCCTTTTGTGAATTTTGTATTTAGGTGCATACGAAACCATTTTTTTTGGTAGGATTTTTGGAAGCCATACTTTTGTTCTTTAAACTTTTTCATATAGACTTAACGTTGATTTTTTTAAAGAATAGAAGTGATCCCAAACTCCTAAATATTAGTTTACGATCCGATGGTTCACCGTCGGGATTGTGATGGTGCCTAATACTGCATTTGCTAGGCAAGCCAACGTTAGAGGTTTACAATATAAAAATCTTAAAATTTGCGGGGTATGACTACGAACCAACACATGAAAATAAATAAAGAAGCAAAAATTCACAATAACACTGCGCATATGATATTTATATACCTATCTACCCACGATCTGGAGTCACAACTCACGGACTACTACGATTATCTACAAGTATTTGGCTGAAAGAAGAGTGTACAATTGTTTATGTACAAAGAAAAACAGTAGTGAGTATATAGGATGGGACTCTAGGAATCTGAGGACGTCGGCAGATCTACCTTTGGTCTCCTGTGTAGAAGTCAGCTACAAATCTCAAAATCAGCTCGGACCGATACCTAGATCTGCACAGAAAGTGCAGAGTGCAGCATCAGTACAATCGACCCCATGTACTGGTAAGTGTCGAGTCTAACCTCGGCGAAGTAGTGAAGAGGCTAGGACAAGATACTCACATATAACCTGTGTAGAAAAATAATGTACAGACATAATAAAAAATAATAGAAGTTACACGGACAATAATAAGAGGGGGAGAACATGCTGGGAGAAATACAAGATCATGTGAATGGTAACAGTAAAGAAACACAACAACAACATACTTTGCACCAATAGGAATATTAAAAACATAGCATAACAAGTGCATGGCATCACCTTTCGTGCTTTTACTCTCATCCTCACCATAATAAATGACAGAAACGATATTAATGAATATGAAATGGCACGACATCACCCTTCGTGATTTACACTCTTCCTCACATGATAATGAATATAAAATGTCACGGCATCACCCTTCATGCTTTACACTCTTCCTCTCATCATAATGAAAATAAATATGCAATGGCACGACATCACCCTTCGTGCTTTACATTCTTCCTCACATGATAATGGTAATGAATATGCAATGACACATCATCACCCTTTGTGCTTTACACTCTTTCTCACATGATAATGACGATAAATATGCAATGGCGCGGCATCACCCTTCATACTTTACACTCTTCCTCACCCGAACAAGAAGAACAATAACAACATAAAGAATATCTAGTATAAGCTTGGATAACACGAATAAAGAATACAACGATCACAAGAATAAGAGTCACTTGCATGCTAAGACTCGACAATAACGCATAGGTACTCGTCACTTCACCTATACGTTGTACTTAGCAATCAACACATAGCAAATAGGTAACAATACCTAATTCCTCAAGCAAATGTTAGACACAACACTTACCTTTATTCGCAGGTCACTCACTGCTCAAGTACTGCTTTTCCTCTAGAATTCACCTCCAACCCGCTCGTATCTAGCCATAATCCACTTAGTAACATCAATTATCGCTAAATAAATCAATTTCAATACATAAATTTAGGTTTTCCAACATTTTTCCCAAAAAGTCAAAAACCGAACTTGGGCTCGCTTGGTCTAAACTTGAGGTTCGGATCAAAATTCGTTTACCCATTCATCTCAGAGCCCGATATGTAATTAATTCCGGAATCTGACCCCAAATCAAGGTCTAAATCCCCAAATTTACAAAAATCTCCAATTCTCCTAAAATTCCTAATTTCTACCTTTAAGAACAAGATTTAGGACTAGAAATCTAATGGATGTTGATGGAAATTGAAGGAAATGAGTTTAAGAACACAAACCTATGATTTGGTATTGAATTCCCACTTCAAAAATGGCTCAAGGTGGAGTTCTAGTGAAGAAGATATGAAATTTTGAACAATTCCCGTATGAACAATTCTCGTATTGGAATCTGTTTTTAAAACATTGTGCAGGTCTTCATCGCGTTCGCGTGAAGCCTGCCATGATGGAGACGCACAGCGGCCTAAGGCCTTCGTGTTCGCGAGTCAATTTATGCGTTCGAGTAAGGCGGCTCCCCCGGCCTTCGTGTTCGTGATCCAATGGACGCGTTCGCGTAGAGCTTGACCCCTCCCCCAAGTCCCATAATTCTGCGCGTTCGCGATAGACAGGTCGCATTCGCGAAGGGTAGCACCCCCGTTGCTCCACGTTCGCGACCCTGTCTACGCGTTCGTGTAGAGGAAAAACCATCCCTTCCCAACTTCCCATTCGCGATCGCGAAGCACAAAACACCTACGCACCAGAACATCAGAAACACCAGAATTTTCCTAAGTCTGAACTACTTGTGGCCTATCAGAAACTCACCCGAGCCCTCGGGGATCCAAATCAAACGTGCACACAAGTCTATAAATATCATACGGACTCACTAGTGCGATCAAATCGCCAAAATAACACCTAGAACTAAAAATTTAGCACCAAAATCTACGATTTTTTCAAGAACACCTTAAAATTACTACTTTCTCAACCGAAGGTCCGAATCACGTTAAATCAGCTCCGATTCTTACCAAATTTTACATACGCGATTTAAATATCATAATGCACATATACCGGGCTCCAGAACCAAAATACGAACCCGATACCATCAAGATCAAACATTAAGCAAATTCTTCAAAATCAATAATTTTCAGTCGTTCAATTTTAGTCAAAAATTCATTTCTCGGGTTAGGGACCTCGGAATTCGATTCCAGGCATACGCTCAGGTCTCATATTTTACTACAGACCCATTGGGACCCCCAAAACATGGATCCGGGTTCATTTACCCAAAACGTTGACCAAAGTCGACTAAAATTATTTTTAAATGCAAAATTTTTTTATTTATTCAATTTTTCACATGAAGGCTTTCCGGAATTATGCCCAGACTGCGCACGCAAATTGAGGTAGATAAAAATAAGATTTTTAAGACTAACGAGTGCATAATTGAATCCTTAAACACAAGATGACCCTATGGGTCATCACATTAGTAGTTCATTTATAAAAGGATATTTAGTGCGTTTAATATCGTTATACAAAAATATACATATTTTAAATAAGGAAGTATTTAATAATCAAAATTTTAGCTAACTAAGTCTTAAAAATTAGAAAATAATTAAATTACTATTTTGTCTAACGTAAAATATATATTTTAAGAAAAAAAATGAACGATATTTCCCGAAATGTGCATAGATGTTAACTCCTGTATGAGCTTGCTAGCATTGTTGGTCTAATTAAAGTTCTAGTAAAGGACGTGAATTGTGGTAGAGACGACCAACATAAATCTAGGCAATTTCTGCTTAGGATATTGGGACCTGGTTGTTGTTATACCCAAAAATCCTAATTAGAAGTTCAATTTATAAATTTACACGAGGTTTCTAACTACCACCAAACATATTTATACACATTAAATATGGGCTTATGGCGTAGAAAGGTTGCTATGACATCTAAGATTGTTTGATTGGTCGGAACTAATTTGATAAGAGATATTTTTGGTAATTATGTATTTCCTTTATTTCAAAAAGATTGACATATTCTTATATTTTTTTAATGAAAAGCATTTATAGCCACAAAAATGTTATGAGTTCTTTAAGATCACAAATTTCAAAAGCTTATAGCCAGACAAATATTATGGCAATTTAAAACCGTAAGTTGTAAAAGTCTTTATTTCTTTATTAAACTTTGTGTCAAGTCACAAACAAATTAAAAAAAGGGAAATATGAACAAAAAATTTACAAATCGCATTTCACACGCAATGGTGTTCTGTAACAAGATCATCAGGCTTTAAAAGTTGTTCAATTTTACTATTAATTATTTTTTGTTGTTACAGTACTATAGCGTCTGACAAACATGTATTATTGAATATATATCTCCAAGAGGGACAAACGTCCAAGCTTATGATGCTTTGTTTTATTAGCTACATTCATGTATATGGCAATTCAATTTGTAAGATTTTTTTCCATAACGTTAAATCAACTAGCTAGTCATGTCAAGCTAAAACTCATGATCATCATCTCTTGAAATTACATGATTAGTGTCGCGCTCGTCGATAGAATCTAAGGGTCCATCAAACTATATAGAGGAATAGATTCTCTATTAGTTTCCACAGAACATATGCACACTGCAGTGAGCAAATGGCACAATGAAGTTTTACGTGAAAAACTCCCAGCTCATGGGATTAAAAACCACGGCCTACCCTTGTAGGATTTCAACTTCACTACTGAGCAAACTTTAGATTACAACCTATTATAACATAGGAATTAACCTCTTAATCCCTCACTAACTTGTAACAACTCTATTACAAGCCACTCTATAATAACTCTATTACAAAGACTTACAACTCGACTAACTCTAGCCAAGACACAAACACAAGGGTTTATGATTTACAAAGGTTTCCTACACAATGCTTCTAACTAAGCTAAGTAGGAATTACAATGAAAGAATGTTAACAATGATGCGACACAACTAAGGACATCTAATAACTCAATACAGGGAACTGGTGCTTTGTTATGTTGCTCTGTGTTCTTGATGCTCTTGAGAATCGCTTGCCAGATTGATTGATCTCCTAAGAGAGTGCTTGATGGATTCTTCAATGTTCAAGTAATGTTTTTCCTTTGGTTTAATGTTAATATAAAATTGGTGAGATCATTTGAATGATGCAAGCATGATTGGTTCATGGGCATTCCCAATGAAGTTGACTGATGTACTGTATTACAATGTTGCGTATGCGGGCAGCAACTTTAGAGTTGTTGGGGAGTTGACTGGTACGGTCACCAGGGGAACTAGTGTCCATCTGTTCCCCTTGTTGTTTCTTTGACTTCTGAAGAGTTGATTTACATGTCTAGCCTGAGACTTGTTATTCCCACGTACTTGAGGATGTGTATCAGGTTCCTTATCCAGTTCTTATCATTAATTTTGTTAGCTCATCAAAACATAACAAAGGTACATATAACCTATCAGTTTCTCCCTTTTTGATGATGACAAACTTATAATTGAAGTTCCCCCTAAGAACCAGAATGACATACACATATCCTGTATTCTCCCTGAATCTGTTCCCCCTCAATTATTTTTCCCTATTTTGGCATCATAAAAAGAGCAGCAACAAGCAATAAGCAAAAAAAGTCTAGTTTGGCTAACTCATGCCACATGTGTGCACCTAAACATGATTAAAAACAGAACATAAGAGCTGGATATTAAGCAGCGAGCAGTTCCCTTATTACCAACACATCGACAAAATAAAAACAACAAAAATAAAAGTACTAGTCATAAACATCATTAGAACTAAAACACATGACATACACTAAGACTTGACACTAGAAAGGGAACATTTTCTAGGGAGCATTGGAAGGGGAAGGCCCAGATGACAAGGAAAGGGTTTTAAGAAGGATGTCCATTCGGGCATTTGCTGATATCTACTCATTGAGCAGTTTCTCCTTCAGGTCCTCAACCTTTTTCTCATGGTCAACAATTTCTTTTGTTAGACGGGCAACTTATGTGCTTTGAGAGCTGCTGGAACCAGGTACCTCCTGAAGCTGACTTAGCTGACCCTCAAGAATGGCATTCCTTGCCTTCAACTTCTTTATCTCATCAGTGGCACTATTTTGAGCGTTGATCAACTGGGAGATAGTAGGATTGCTTCCAACCCTTCTAATCTTATCAATGCATTCACATTCCTCTAGGGTGGTCTTGGAGAAGGTTTGCTTACAAGTACCCGCCTTAGCTTTTCCCAAAGGGACTTTGAAGAACTCAAAGACCTTAGTGAGATGGAAGCCGTAAGGCACCCCATGATTACCATTCTTGAACTCTGCTACCTTCTGCATGTGCTCTATCATTATTCCAAACAGGTTTATGGTTGTGTACCCATCCAGTGCTTCCGTGAGAACCAGGTCTGCTCGAGATGTAATGGAGCTTCTTTCTGCACGATGGAGCAAAACCTTGTTCACTAATTCAAACAACAGTTGGTACACTGGAAGGAGGGCCTTCTTGTGTATTCGTTCCCCTTGTTGAACTGCCTTACCCTTCAAGATAGCATTTCTAAAGTTCGAAGGGAAGGTCCCTAAACAGAAGATAAACCCTCAACATGCACTCCCAAAATGGTTCCTAGGACAACAGAGTCCATCACAAAATCAACACCATTCACCATTATACAAATGTGATCATCCTCAATAGTAAAGAAGTCGGCATAAAAACTGTGCACTTCTTCCTCATAAGCTTTGGTACTATCACTTGTGAACACGGGTGTCCACTATTGTAATTCACATATCTCCACCAATTGGCGCATGCCAGCCATATCCAGAATATCATAGGGCAAATATATGGCCCTACAGGACCTTTTGATTTTTTAATTTTTCCTTGCCAGCATCCTTGGTATCATTAACCTTGGTCTTTTTGGAGGAACCAGGTTTCGCACTGGCACTACCCTTCCTTTTCACGGATTTTCGAGCACTCTTTCCTTTCTCAGTAGATTTATGAGACATCCCCTTCTCAGATACTTTTTCAACTGATTCTTCTGTCACTTTTTCTCCATATTCCTCAACTACCTTTTCACCAGAGTTGTCAGCTTCAATTTTGTTGAAACTCTCCGTACTCATAGAGGAATCCCTTTTTGACTTGGGAATGATGTGCTTCTGTGAGAACTTGTGAGTTAAGGAACCAGGTTCCTCATCCACTTCATCATCAACATTGACAACTGGCACTACTTTCTCATTCACAATCTTCCCATCCTTTACCAATATTCTCCTCTTTTGTTGTTCCTTGCTTTTCCTAATAATAGACTCAAGAGTCTCCTTCTTTCGCAACCTAGTGGTAGGTCTCTTAGAAGTTGTCTCTTGAGTAGTATCATGCCTACTCCTAGACCTAATAAAAATAGCAATAGCCACATTGTCATAATCATCTTCATTGTCCTTATTCTCCTTCTCAGATAAAGATCTCATTTAAGGAACAACCCTGGATAAAGGCTCAACGTAGAAGTGAGGGACGGAGCAGGATCAGTACTGACCTGGGGGTGCTTGAGTGGAACCAAGGGTTGGCTTATCTTGGATGGAGGAACTAGGTCCCTCATTTGGTGCCCCAGTAGTACTGTCCGGTGCTGATGTTTCAACAGGCACTGGTTCCCTATTCTCCACAAGCATACTATTTTTCTCCCCCCTGAGACTCAGACACACCTTCACCGTCCTCAATAACACATCCCTCAGCGGCTATTGACAACATATTTTCTATGGCCTCTTGTTCTTGTAACCCCATGGTAAACCTAGAAATAAGAAGAGTATTACCTGTAGAATCAAGGCTAGGGGCTATCATTGTCAATTCATCATGGATATGACCAACATATTGGTCTTTGCCATAGCGTTCTTTCATTGGTAGACTAGAAATTTCTTGATTTTCTTCTTCTACTACTGTATCGTCTTCAACCATTTTTTCCGGCGAGACAAAAGGAGAGGTCACAACCACAAAATTCTTGGGAGTCGAAGTTTTATGACTCCGATGAAAAACATTACTCAATTGGGTTGGAGAGGAAACAAAGGGTGGTTGTGACTCTGTCGTAGGGTTTGGACTGGTCGGAGTGGAGAGTTTTGGCTCTATAACTGACGCTTCTATAGGTGAGGATATAGTGGGGACGACACTTGGGACATCTTGTGTTTCCTGGTTTTCAGACATGGTAGAGTGCAATGAGTTGAAGAAGAGAGAGTTTGGTTTGAAGAAGGAAAAAGAGGAATTTTGGATTTTTTTTAACGTGAGCAGTGGTGAAAGTGATTGCGAATAGATATATTTAATATGTGTGAGGGACCGGTTAGGAATAAGTGGAAATTTTGTTAGTCGGGTCTCTTTATAATGGGCGAGACGTTATAGTTCACAAATTGGGAAAGAAAAGAAACTGACAATGTAATGACTTCGCACCGTTCCAACCGTTTAAAAAATTATGCATGAGAGTACAAAGAAACTACTAACCTGTTGCTGCTCTCTCCTCTCTCCTCTCTTTCTTGGGCGACATGGAGAACTAAGGGCTGCCATGGACGTGCAGGCCTCTCCCCAGCTTCAAGTTGTGGGAGAGACGGATCCCATCCCTAAAACAAATACATATGCTTCATTACTCACGTCAAAATCACAACCAGTAGCAAAAACAATCCTTAAACCTGTCCAGCATGTTCATGGACAGCTTATGATGTAATTTTCGTTTAAGGAACTGGAGGAATATGCAGTTGAAGAAGGTCTTCACCAAGCTGTAGTGATAAAGCTCTCATATGGTGCGCCAGATTTGCCGGAACTACGAAATTTAATTCCAACACAGTTTGGGATTAAAGGTCGCTGTTTGATCGGCTTGCTTGCGTTTTGACAATTGTTGATTCGTTGTGATGTTTATGACGATTTTGTAACAGTTCTTTCGAAGCAGGTTGGTTATTTACAGTACAAAGGACAACAACATCAATATCGTACATTCCCATGGACTCAAGATTACAATCCTAAGGTTGAGACGTCAAAAACAGTGGCATGGGTATCGTTTCCAGATTTGCCGACGAACCTGTTCGCCAAGAAACCTTTACTGTCAATCGCATCAGCTGTGGGAAAACCTATTGCAATAGACAAGGCCACACAATCTAGGACAAGACCTAGTACAGCTAGAGTTAAGGTAGTTCTTGATCTCCTTGACAAACATCCCAAAAATATGAAGTTACAATTTATCGACGACAAATCTGGTAAGGTTTTTGAGCATATACAGGAGTTTGTATTTGATAATCTTCCATCATATTGTAATGTGTGCAAACGACAAGGACATGCTGGTGAAGATT
>ML369627.1:16215-35214 GCA_005239525.1 Nicotiana knightiana
TCACTGGAAAGGGGTGAATAAATCACCTAGCAAGAAGCAAACTCCAAGTCTTCAAAATCTGATTCTACCATCAAAGGCTATTGGAGTTTCAAACTCTTTTGATGCTTTGGTGAATGAGGGTGAGCATGTCAATGAGGAGCAACAGATGGCTGATGAAACACAAGCAGTTGCTGGTGATGGAAGTAGGGTGCGCAAAGGTGTTAAGAGTGCAGCTGGTTTAGAGCAGCAAAATTTGGTCGATGCAGCTGATAAGTCTGCTTCAGTCACAGCAGAAAAGTCTGCTGCTGCAATCGTTTCAGCTGGGGCAAATCTTTCTACAGCAGCTGTTACAAAAATTCTGGGAGCAACAGAATTTGTCAAGGAGCATGATGGAAATTTGAGGCAATCGTTTCAGCTTGGTACAAAGTTGGAACTGATGCGTGGAGATACAGGACAACTCGAACATAGCTCGTCAACTCCAGCCTTGCAATTCTCCAGCCCACGTATGGAACAGATTATTAAAGAGGCTCAGGCAGCAATGGCAACGCACACCAATATGGTAACACACACTAATATGGTTAAACAACCAATTGTGACTTTGAACAAATTTGTGTTTGAAGTTCCTACACAAACCATGGAATCGTGTGGTGAACATGGTGTGGAATCTGGGCAACTAATGCTCTCTAAGGGAAATAACAATGAAGTTATAAAAGCTAATGTGAGGGATATGGTTATTAAATCCAAGCTTTGGGCAGATCAGAGTGATCATGATGATGATGAGGACTGGGGTATTGAATATGATGGAGGTTCGACTGATGACCTTGGACAAGAGAGTGATAGTGAAGACATGCACTTATATGGTTCACTATCGCTACCAAGGGAAGATGCTAGTGCAACTCCAAGCAAACTTAACTCCAATGCACCTGCCTTTATCCCTAGTAATACATCAGGTGTAGTAAGCAAAACTGGACAACAACAACAGTTTGCAATCACTACAGGAGCAGCAGTGACTCCAGTAACTCGAGGACAGCAACAACATGCTAGTACAACACCTGGGATCACATTGGAGGATAAAAACCTACTTGATGCTCTGGTAAGTTATAAGCCCCTAAAATCTATCAATACAAAGCAGGTGGATAGTACTGGTCGTGTGAACAAGACGAACAATAAGCAGCAAGGCACACAACACAGTCAAAATAAGGCAACGTTGGTAATTAAACACAATGAAAACGTGCTAATTGCACAGGACACATTCCAAAACTGGCCAAATTCAGGTAACGTGGGAAAAGACATATATGAAGATGGAGAGGAAGATGAAATTCTTCAAAAATGGAGGCAAGAGGCAGCAAAGAAAGGTGATTTATCACCTATGCATAGTGGACAAAACAGGAAGAATCATACAAGGAAGAAGAGCTGGGATGGTAGAGTGAACGAGGAAGCAATCATTAGGCGACTTCCGATGAGAGTTGCTAAACAAAAGCAGGCCAGCCAAACCACATCTACAAAGACCAATCGTTCAAAGAAAAAAGCATGAATTTTGAAGACATTTTGAAAAGGGATGATGAAGACTTCAAGAGTCTACAAATTAAAGATTTCACAACATTAGAGAAGAGGGAGCAGTATTGTTTCTCCTACATTTTCTTATTATACCATCACATTAGTATAGTTCTATGTAATATCATCACAGAGTATGTTATAAACTCTGTGATCATCATAGAATATCTAGTTCTAGCTAGTTCTTTCTTTCTACATGCATGCTAGTAGGTGAGGCTTTTTATTTGCCTCAATAGGATTAGTAAGGTAAGGTTTAGCCCAGTTTGTGTTGCTCTAGCCCTATGCCTTTGGAAAGATATCCAAATGGCTATGAGATTATATGCCCTCGTGAGACTTTGCCGGCATCTACACCATGATTCCTCTACATGAGGCTGCCATAAGGGCATTGTGAGGCGCAGAGGAGTGATTATGTAGCCAAGGCATAGAGGCAACACTAATGGTGCTATTGTCCCCCTTATTTGTACTCTTCCTATGTGGTACTTTTTAGCTTTTTAGTATTAATAAAACTAGCCCTAGGCTCCTGCCTAGTGGATTTGCCAAAAAAAAAAAAAAAAAAAAAAAAAAAAAAAAAAAACTACTAACCTGTGTCGAGGGAACCAGGTTCCCTGACAGATTTTGCAAATGTAAGCCTCATAATTTGACCAACGTGCAATGCATTAGCTGCTTGTTTGCTCTATAATCATCACGCGTGTCTACCTGTAATGATGAATTACACTTTTCCAAAAAACACTTTTTAGCCATTGTACCTGTACATTTCTTTCGTAGCCAATCATCGAGGGACCATGTCCTCATCTTGGTTTCATCAACCCTAGTGCCAAGCGATTCTTTTCTAAGTGCTCTCTACTCAGTGCTTTGGTGAATATGTCTGCAATTAGATCTCCTGTGCTGCAAAATTTCATACAGATGAGCCATTTTTCAACGTTGTCTCTGAGAAAATGGTGTCGCACATCGATGTGCTTTTTTCTCTTATGTTGAACTGGATTCTTGGCCATGTTAAGAGCACTGGTATTGTCACAGAGTGAGGGCACGCAATTAGAAAACACTCCAAAGTCTTCCAGCTGCTGCTTAATCCACAGTAAGTGAGCACAGTAAGAGGCAGCTACCACGTATTCAACTTTTGCAGTTGAGAGGGCCATTGATTTTTGTTTTCTTGTACCCCATGAAATTAGACATGAACCCAGAAAATGTCCCATGCCAGAAGTGCTTTTCCTATCCACCAGATATCCCGCATAATCAACATCAACATACCTAACTAAATCAAAATTGTCTCTTGAGGGATAGTAGAGAACCAAGTCCCGTGTTCCTTTGAGAAATATTAGGATTCACTTGGATGCCTTCACATGAGATTCCTTTGGATTAGATTGAAATCTGGCACAAAGACCCACACTAAAAACAATATCCGGTCTACTTGCTGTGAGGTATAGGAGTGACCCTATGGTACCTCTATACATGGATTCATTCATAAAGGAACAGGTTCATCCATGTCCAGACGAGTGGTTGTGGAAATTGGAGTATCAATGATTTTTTATGTTTCCATGTCAAATCTCTTCAGTAGCTCCTTAATGTACTTCTGCTAGCTTATAATTGTCCCCTAGGGAGTTTGCTTCACTTGTAAACCCAAGAAGAAATTCAACTCCCCAATCATGCTCATTTCAAACTCACTTCCCATGAGTTTTGCAAATTCCTCACACAGAGAATCGATCGTTGCTCCAAAAATGATGTCATCAACCTAGATTTGCACAACGAACAGGTTCCTCCCTCGTTTCTTCTGAAAAAGGGTGTTTTCAATTTGTCCTCTTGTAAAGCCATTTTCTAGAAGACATTTTGACAATATTTCATACTAAGCACAAGGAGCCTGCTTTAGCCCATACAAAGCCTTGTCAATTTTAAAGACGTGCTCAGGATACTCATGATTCTCAAATCCAGGTTGTTTCTTGACGAAGACCTCTTATTTTAGAAAACCATTCATAAATGCACTTTTGACATCCATTTGGAACAATTTGAATTCCATACGCAATGCAAAGGCAATAATTCTTCTTGCCTCCATTCGAGCAACTGGAGCGAAGGTTTCATCATAGTCAATACCTTCTTCCTAATTGTAGCCTTGAATACTAGCCTTACCTTGTTCCTTGTTGTGTTTCCAAACTCATCAAGTTTGTTCCTGAGTACCCACCTGCTTCCTATAACAGTTCGACCTGCAGGTCATGGAACTAGGTGCCATATATTGTTCCTCTTAAATTGATGGAGTTCTTCTTGCATAGCTGTAATCCAGTCTGCATCTTTTAATGCTTCTTTGATATTTTTGGGCTCTATTTGAGATAGAAAGGCTGAGAAGGCAAGTGAATTTCTAGCCTTTGATCTGGTTTGAATTCCTGAATCAAGAGGAGTGATTACATTTTCAAGAGGGTGTGAACCTTTGTGCTTCCAATTAGACACCTGAATCTCATTGTTAGATGATCCAGGTATTTCTGAGTGTGATCCTTGACTGCTTCTTATCCCAGCATGTGGGTTTCCTTGCACAACATCAACAATTCTGTTCTCAGCTTCAGTTGTTGTGATTGCGGGACCGAGTTCCTCTCCATTAGTTGGAGATATAGTTGCACCATCCTCATTTGACTCCTTGACGTGGCTCATCATGTCCGCCTTTCAATTTTCCATGTCAATTACTTCACCAGGGACAGTTGAATGTTCTCCGTCTTGATCACTCTTATCATGCAAATCCTATTCACAAGAGTGGTGAGATTCATCAAAGATCACATGTATGCTTTCCTCAAAACATTGACTTATTTTGTTGTATACTTTGTAGGCTTTGCTTTGTGATTAATAACTTAGAAAGATTCCTTCATCGCTTTTGGCATCGAATCTTCCAAGTGCTTCTTTGTCGTTATTGAGAATAAAACATTTACATCCAAAGGTCCTTAAATATGTCAGCTTGGGCTTCCTTCCGTTCAGCAGTTCATATGGGGTTTTGTTCAGAAGGGACCTGATCATGCACCTGTTTATCAAGTAGCATGAAGTGTTAACTGCTTCTGCCCAGAAGCTTTTTGCAATACCATTGTCAATCAGCATTGTTCTTGCCATGTCTTCAAGAGTCCAATTCTTCCTTTCCACAACACCATTTTGCTGATGTGTTCTTGGAGCTGAAAAATTGTGAGTGGTGCCATTTTTAGCAAAGAATTCATCGAATTCGGCATTATCAAATTTTGTCCCATGGTCAGATTTGATACATACTACATTATTGCTCATCTTCACATGGATATTCTTAACAAATGCAACAAATACTTGAAAGGTTTCATCCTTGGTTCTGAGAAACAGGGTCCAGGTGAATCTGGAATAATCGTCCACTATAACGACGATGTACCTCTTTCCTCCTCTACATGGCACCCTCATAGGTCCACATAGCTCCATGTAGAGAAGATCACGGGGCCTTGAGGTACTAACTTCCTTTTTGGGCTTGAAAGAGGATCTGGCATGCTTTCCTTTTACACATGAATCACACACCTTGTGATCCTTGAAGCTTGACTTGGGCAGACCACAAACCAGGTCCTTCTTGGCCAATTTGTTCAGCAACGAAAACTTGCATGACCCAGCCTTCTGTGCCACAGTTCAACATCATCATCAACAACACTTAGACAATTGAGATCACCACTCTGTAAGGACTCAAAATCAACAACATAGATATTTTTGTATCTTTTAGCCACTAACACCACTTCACCAGTCACATGATTTGTGACTGTGCATATCTTTGACACGAATTCCACTTTGTTTCCCTTGTTACAGATTTGGGAAGCACTCAGCAAGTTGTACTTCAACCCGTTCATGTAGTACACATTTTCAATAGAGTGAGAGAGAGACTTCCCAATCCTTCCAACTCCCAGAATGTATCCCTTCTTTCTATTTACAAAGGATAAACTCCCTCCTTGCAGGGCCTTCAGTGAAAGGAAATCATTTGTACTTCCGCTCATGTGCTTTAAGTAACCACTATCCATGTACCATTATTGGTTGCTCCCCTTCACTGCTCTCTGCACAAGGAAATCAAGGGTGAGACTTAGGAACCCAAACAAGTTTGGGTCCCTTGTAATGAGGAAAGGGGTGAATGAGGGTTCTTTTGGTCCAAGAAGGCATCACATGTCTTTTATATGAGGGACCAGGTTCTCTAGCAGTAGTTACCTTTTTAGCAAAAATTTTGTTTTTCTGTTGAGACTGAAAATTGGCCTTACAGGTTTCCTTAAATTGCCCAATGTTACCACAGTGAGTGCAAAGCCAGTCTTCAGGTACAATAACGTACTTTCTATGAGTGTTGTTGGGAGTTTTTTCCTTTTGGAACCCGATTCCCTGCCTGTTTACCCCATTGTTCGTATACACGGCAGTGATAGCATCAGAGGACCAGGTCCACTTGAGTGATTTTTCAAGATCACTCTTGACTCTACCTACTTCTTCCTGGAGTTGTTTGTTTTTCTCGAGTTCAACACACAAACTAGATTTCACTAATTTTAGCTCATCTTTAAGCCTAAGATGTGTTTCATCTGCAACTTCCTTTCCCTTTTGAAGAATCTCATGCCTACCTTCTCCTTTTAGTTCCTCAATTGTACCCTTCAAATTTATAACTACTACTAATAGATCGTCTCTCTTATGCTCTATGTTAGCAACCTTTTCAGTTAAGACTTCTTTTTCCTTTTTAAAACACTCAATGGTCTGTTTTAGATCGAACACAATAACCATTAAATAATCTCTCTCATGTTCTATGTTTGCGGTTTTTTCCAGTTAAGGAATCTTTTTCTTTCTTCAGACTCTCAATGGTTTCCTTTAAATCTACCACAACGACTACTAGATCATCTTTCGACTATTCTGCTTCTCCTAGTTCCACTGTTGATGCATTTTTATCATTTATAAGACTATGATAAGCATTAATTGAAACATTTGCCATGGGCATAAGTTTTTTTTGAGAATAGGATTTCAGATTTCTTTGAATATCTAGAAATTTTATCTCACCATCATCTTCATCATCATCAGACTGTGCCATCAAGGCAAAGATAGAGTCATACTCAGCTGATTCACTTTCCACTACTATCATGGAGTTGATGATCTCGTGCCTCTAATTTGTGTCAAGACTCAATGACTCTTTCCTCTCCTATAGAAGACAACTAAGATCAAATAGAAGACTTGCGAAACTACACACATTGTTTTTTAAGTCTCTCTACTTCTTTGTCTTAACACTGTAATCCTTAGTTTATCAGTGTCTCAAAATATAGGAAGAATTGGAACACAAAAGAGATTTGTGTCAAACATTCAGAATTCATTTTTGCCATTTTTTGTTGGTGGTGAACGAGTCAAAACCATTTGTATTGTAATAATTTCAAAGATCTAAAGGGAACTCTTGTGACCCAAGGAAAACTGGATGTAAGTACCAAAACGGTACTGAACCAGTATAAAATTGTTGTGTGTCACTTACCTTTTATTTACTGTTATCTTTCATTCTGCACTTTGTTTAGTCAACTAAAATCATCGTTAGTCGACTTTTTAATAGATCACAATTCACCTCCCCCTTGTACTTTCAATTGGTATCAGAGCAGGCTCACAATCTCTGCTTAACAGCTGATTAGAAAAAGATCATGGGATCTAACACTGTTGTTGGTGCTTTATTTCAAGAAGGAACCTCTCAGGTTCGACCTCCTTATTTCAACGGTCAGCACATTTCTCACTGGAAAGTGCACATGGAAACTTACACAATGTCATATGACATCAAAGTTTGGCGTGTGATCAAGAAGGAAAATTTTCCAATCCCACCAAAGAAGGATGCAAATGGTCAAGTTATCACATCAACTGGCCCTCTTGACTTAGATGACTACACTGATGAACAAGCTGTTGTCAATCTACTGTACAATGCTATCAGTGGAGAACAATATGAAAAGATATCAAGTTGTAAAACTGCCAAAGAAATGTGGGACAAACTGGAGGTCACTTACGAGGGAACCAACAAAGTGAAAGAAACTAGGATAAATCTTTTGGTTCAGGACTACAAGTTATTTCAAATGAAGGATGGAGAATCAGTGGAAGAGATGTTCTCCAGGTTCAGCAAAATTCTTGGAGATCTGAAGTCTTTTGGTAGGCCTATCAATAGCGGTGAATGTTGATACCGAATTTTGCCCTCATATTTTTGAAAAACTATATATATACTTCCAAAATAGTATATTTTCATCATCATTTAGTTTACAAACCTATACAAGCATTTTCTATAATTTTCCATAATTTTTAGAGCTTTAAATTAATTTTCTCATATTTAAATTATATAAATATCTAGTAATTATCCTTTAAATTATTTTATGATGACTTAATTACCTAAAAATTATTATTTTCATCCATAATACATGTTTCAAATATTTTTATTCTATTTTTATAATCACATTAGCATTTTTAAGTTATTTATCTAATTTTGCAATAATGGCCTATATTCTACAAATAATTGCATTTATTATATTATTTATGTCAAAGTATGATTTTTATATTTTTATAATGTTGAGATATTATTTTAAAATAGTTTTATAACATAAATATTATTTTTAACATTTATTAGATGTTTTAATAATTTAATTTTTTATTAATTTTCAAGGGTTTCAAGAGCTGGCCCAAATCAAGCTGATTTTCGGACCAAATTCAACCCAAACCATTAGGCCAAAACCTCAATTTCCCCAAGCCCAACACCAACAACCCTATACCCGTCCATTAACCTGACCCAACTCTTTAAAAATCTTTGCTGTTGATCTCTAAGATCAACTGCCCAAAATCAATCCCTCATTTTTATTATCTAACCCCCAGAAACCCTAACCCCATTTTCCCTTACCCGCTGCCTCAGAATCCTCTCCACTCTCTCCCCTTAAACCGTATCCGCCCCCAGTCTCCCCCGAATCCGTCTCAATCATGGATTCCTTCCATGATTTTCTTACCTTTTATGTGTTACCTCAGTATTATTTGAAAGACTATGGTGTTACATAGTACTTGCCCCAATTTTGGGAAGTACCAGTCCCCAAATCGGATTCCATCACCTTCATCTTTTGAGATTTAGATGATATTTCGTCTATATGCACTCACTATCAGGTTATGTGGTCCGATTCAGTGAGATTTTCGACCATCTGTGCTTTCCTTTTGAACTAGGGTTTGAGATTTTTCCTTATTCTTTACTGATTCTTGATTGATACTCTTCCTTTTCCCATGTTTGACTAATATTTTCCTTATTTCTGTTTAACCCAATATGTTTCCCCATTTTTTTCTTTTATTTGCCCTAAGACTGACTCTAATTGATTTTCGTATGATATTTTCCTCATTCTCTATTCAATCTATTTTATTTATTTATTTTAAGTGTTATTTGCATATTATTTTTTCTTATTCTTTGTTAATTCACTGAACTCCCTTATTTTATATACTATTTGCTCTAAAATTTGATAATTTATTCTAATATATGTTTCCTTATTTTGTGTTTAATGTTTATCGTGTTTCCTATTTTATGAATGAAATATGCTAATTTATAAATCCCTCTCATGAAACCCCTTAGAGAGAGATTTTTTGAATCCTAATCCCTGCTACTGTTTCACTACTCTTACTCACTCACTCACTCTTACACTCGAACACTGTCTAAAAGTATTGAAAAACCTCCTCCGGTGCAAGCACTGCTCGGAGCCCATTCTCGAGGCTCTTGTGAACTCTGAAGCATCAGAGATTTGGGGTTTTTGCTATTACACTCTTCACTCTTTTGATTTTGCTACTGGTTAGTGTTTAAAACCTCACAACGTTTAATTTCTTTCATTCTTTCTGCATATGTATCTGAACATGTATGAGAATGATTCAACTATGATAATTTTCAATTTTGATGTCATTCTGTGTTAATTGAACGCATAGGAATAACCTACTGTTTGTGTTATGTTTCTCTATGACTTGAACTCTGTGATCTTTGTTTCATGAGATGGGTTCTGTACCATGTAGCATCTTAACATGTTTAATTTTGACCTTCAATAGCAGTTCACTTCAACATGAGCATGACTATTGTGGTTGTATGCTGTTAAGTTGCCAATTTCTGCATATTGTGTTTAAAGACTACCCTAACTCTATGAAAACCCCGTTTTACTTGAATGAAACCTTTGGTACTAAGTCCTATGTATATTAGAATGCTCTTTAATTCGACACCTAAAGTCTGTTCTAAACTTGTTTCATACTATCCTGGTTTTCTCAAAGACAAACACTTTATTTTCTATTGACTAGGGTATTAGTCCCATGCTAACATGTTTTCCAGTATTCCGTGTGATGTTTTATACGTCAATACCACACAAGGGGGGGGGGTGATTTGTGTGGTGTCCAATTTTCGAGTGCTGTCTAAATAGAAGAACCTAGTTCTTCTTGGTGTTCAACCTTCTACTCGCGCGGAATAATAAATGCAGTAAAGTAAAAACACAGAGATTTTTATGTGGAAAACATCTAGCTCAAAAGGTGAAAAACCACGACCTACTCCTCAGTAGGATTTTCCCAAACTCTTCACTACAACTCTGAGCCAAACATCATTTACAAAATAAACTCTTTTGCAAACCTACGGACTAACGCTAATCCCTTTGTAAAAACCTAGCCTCTAGCTAATTGCGACAAGATTCAAGTTAACTCTAACTTGAACAACGTGTACCTATTATAGTTGCTTCTACTAAAGATGAAAGATACAATATTAAATCACCTACTACAATCAACTAGACATGAACGACAAACTGATGGAACTTGTTCTTCTAGCTGGTCTGTAGCTTTTGTATCGCACAAAGATTCTGCTTGCAAAATTTCTCTGGTAATTTTGCCTTCTGTTCTTGCTTCATTTCTGTATGTGTGTGAATTTTTCTTCAGTAGGAATACTTCAACATTATATAGCACCAGAAGTTAAGATGTTCTTTCTTAGTTCTAATGCTACTCTTCTTTGGTGGAAAAGCTTGTATTTATCTCTACTTCCTTCCTTTATTTCTGTCCTTGCTGAACTCGAACTCTAACCCCTTATCAATTTGCAACCTTTTCGCATTAGGAGATAACCTCTTAGTTTATGGATAATTCACAGATCATGTTTATCTCCAATGCATATACGGTTCTTGTGCCAACTGGTTCGTTCGAGATGTTTGCCCTGATGGACCTGGTTCAACTGGGTAGGCATTTGTCAATCTTTAAAGCCATGCAGTGACTTGGGTCAACAAATTCCCCCTTTTTGATGATGACAAACTATGTGCTTAACCGTGTATAAACTTCAAACACTTTGTATGGTTTTAAACATTTATCATGGAGAAACCAGGTTCATTAGGTTATAAATATTACAATTTTTGAATTTGAAAAACACATATCTTAAGCACATATCTATCTTCCCCCTTTTCGCATGATTGAAAAGTTGCAAAATGATAAACTTACCAGAGTGGTTAACAATTATTCATGGCCATTGAGGCAACTGCAGGTGCAAACATGATTAATCATCATAAGAAACCAATAAATGTAAGCTATCTAAGAAACTGAGACAAGTCAATAACAAAAATAGCAGAATTCATTGATTAGTACGCAAGACAAGCACCATACAAAAAAACTAAAACAGTCACTACCATGAGCAAAAATAACAAAAACAGAAACAGAACAACTGGTCAAAGAGGGGTTTTGGTAGCTCTAGAATTCCTAAGGTTGGGAAGGGGCAGATGAGGTTGGGGTCTTTGCTTGAAGGAGAGAAAGAATTTGTTGAAGAACACCTTCATTTTTCTCCTTCTCCTTGCCTAGTTCAGATCTAAGAGCATCCCGCTCAGCTTCAACCTCATGAAGGCGAGAATTCAATCGAAGGATCTCCGTATCCTTTATCTCTCCTTCCTGCACCAATGACCTTACTTTGCTATTGATTGGCTGCTTCCTAGATGCACCAGGTTCATCCTCAGGAACATCGACAATATAATCACATGTCAGCAAAGTGTTCTTCCAAAAATAATCCTTAGCAGTAGCTATCTCAGCTTTCTTCACAGGAACCGCAAAGTGGGCAAGAACAGTTGTCAGAATAAATCCATAAGGAATAACATGTGCTTTGGTTCCATTTACAATTCTGTCCAAGAGCTGGATGATGAAAGCTGACCAACTAATCTGCTTTCTTCTGTACAGGCACTCCATAAGTGTTAAGTCTATGTAACTGGCGATGTGTTTAGGCTCTTGTCTTGGCAGCAGAAACTTAATCACAAATTCGAAGAGTAGCTTGTTCCGGGGCCGCATTTCACTTTTGAACACTGGCCTTGGCTCAAGTTCCTTCACATTTTCACAAAAGAATCTGGTGATGTTGATAGCTGAGGCCATTCCATCTAGACTGGACCATCTTTGCCTAGTGTAATCGTCATATCCCTCAGTAGGGATATTCAGAATCTCTCCCAGCTCCTTTGCATCAAATGTGATCTGAATCCCCTTGACTGTGGAGGTTACCCTGCCATCCTTCACACTTGCATTGGCCATAAACTCCACCTGTTCATTCCTTTCCATCCTTCCTTCCAGGTGAAGGACCAAGTCCTTCCATCCCTGCACATCCAGTGCATTCAGCAAAAAGATCATTCCTGATTCTTCCAGATCTCTCACCAACTTTCCTTTAAGAATAGTACGCTTGCCAAATATGGTGAGTTTGTCAGATTGCTCACGAGAGATTTCCTCTTCTCCTCCACTCCATTCACTTTCTTCTTCAACAACTTTCACTTTTTTGGCCTTGGACTTGGTCCTTTTAGCTGTGCTTGAGGGTGTGGCAGACACAGAAGATGACTTCTTTGAAGAAGCCTTAGCCTTCTTGGGCTTGGGGTGTCTCAACCACAACTAGAGCCGTCTGCTCCTCATGATGAACCGGGTCTATCATTTCAACATCAACATCAACAAACTCAATAGGCTCTCCTAACTTTGCCTTTCCTATGGCAGCTTTCTTTTTCTTGCTCTCTCTTAGAGCCCTTTCTAACTCCTCTTCTCCTTGTTGAATAGTACTTCTTGTAACACGAACCTTAGTGGCAGAGACATCAGCAGATATTGAAACTTTCCTTTTTTTTGCGGTAGTTGCCTTCTTTGATTTTGAAGTTCTTTTCCTCTTGGGATTGTAGGACTCCCCCGGCTTCCTCAACATCTCAGCCAAAGTCTCCTCGACAGATGAACTAGGTTCATCTGTTGATTTTTGTAGGTTCTCTAAACCTGCTGCTGCCTCCCCAGCAATACTTCCCCCTAAATTTGTGACTTCTTTTTCATTTATCCCAGATGGGGCCACAAATAGCCAATGTGGCACCATCCTCCCCATATCCCCTTACAAAACCTCCTTCTCCCTCTCTCTCAAGCCTTTTTCCCAGTTTTCTTTGCCTATCTGGCACTTCTACATCAACAACTGACCCAATCAACACAAACTTGTTTTCAGTAGTAGCAATTTCAGATTCAACTTCAAGATTACCTTGCTCAGAACATGATGAACCTGGTGCTTTATCCTCATTAGCGTATTTGAAGGATTCACTTGAAGATTCAGACATATGATCATCGCTAGCTTTAAGAATTTCCTCCAAGAATTTTGCACGAGAGCCAGAAGCAACTAATTTTCTGGCCAAAACTTTTATTCTTCGTGCCCTTGGGGCTGGAGGGTTAGGTGTGGGTTCAAGAATTGGAGGGTTTTGGGGAGATGAAGATTGGTTTGGTGAATGTGAACTGTAAACTGAACTAGAATTAGGACTAGAATTTTCTTCCTCATGTTCAGAGTTTGTGTAGGAAGATGAAAGAGAGGGTGGTGAAGACATTTATCTGTATTTTTGGAAGAAAAGAGATGATCAGTTTTGGTTAGAAGAATGATGATCTTGGTTCGACTTATTAGTTTTTATTAAGAAAGGAGGTAATGATGGCCTTTTATAAGATGTGGCTATTAATTATACAACGGGCAGAATATTTATTCATGTGCGAGTCTAATAGTTGTAGGAGTGTCATTGATTAGACAGTTAAGAGTTCCCTACCTCTAGGCTAATTGAGTACCGATGGGACTTCTTGGAACGAGTTCATTTAAGGATTAGTACAAAGAATTTGAAATGAACCAAATATAGATAGAATCCTACTCATGTGTGACTGTAATTAATTCAATAATTGTATGGAGATGAGCACGTACCTTGTCAGTCAGATGAACCAGCAGAGATGAACCAGGTTCATCGTGTTAAAGTCCTTAATTTGCCTTAATTTACAAAGATAGAGAAACATCATTAGTAACTAGGAAATCATATTAGTACGTGGCAAGAGAGTATGACAGTAAAGTCATGATGCTGAGAAATGATTAGTCTGGTTGCTTATCTAAGTTAGTGTTTCTAGCCAAATTCTTATTTATTTATTTTTCAATTAAGTGATCTTGATCATCCCTAATTCAAGCCGGTTTCTCTCAAAATGCTCCCTACTTAGTGCTTTAGTAAAGATATATGCAATTTGTTGATCAGTAGCACAAAACTCGATTGAGATGATTCCTTTTTCATAGTTATCCCTTAGGAAATGGTGTCTAACATCTATGTGCTTAGTTCTTTTATGATGAACCGAATTCTTCGCCATACTTATTGCACCAGTGTTGTCACAGAAAATAGGAATGCATCCAAACTCTATACCAAAGTCCATGAGTTCTTGCTTGATCCATAGAAACTGAGCACAACATGAGGCTGCAGCCACATATTCAGCCTTAGCAGTAGACAAGGCTACTGAATTTTGTTTCTTGGTAGCCCAAGACACAAGGCAGGAGCCCAAAAAGTGAGTCATGCCTGAAGTACTTTTCCTGTCAACCAGGAAACCTGCATAATCAGCATCAGCATATCCTACAAGGTCGAAATTACTACCTTTAGGATACCAAAGGCACAAATCAGTGGTGCCTTTCAGATATCTCAAAATTCTCTTCACTGCAGTTAGTTGGGACTCCTTTGGATTTGCCTGAAACCTAACACACAGTCCTACACTGAACACAATATCAGATCTGTTGGCAGTGAGATATAATAGAGACCCAATCATCCCTCTGTATAGCTTCTGATCAACGGATGAACCAGGTTCATCCACATCTAATTTTGTAGATGTGGCTATGGGGGTGTCTATTTCCTTTGAATTTTCCATTTTAAATTTCTTGAGCAATTCTTTCACATACTTTTGTTGATAGATCATCGTTCCATTTGAGTTTTGCTTGATTTTCAAGACTAAGAAGAAGTTTATCTCACCCATCATACTCATCTCAAACTCACTCGCCATAAGTATAGCAAACTCATTACTCAATTTTTCAGAAGTCGCCCCAAATATGATATCAACCACATATATTTGCACAACCAGGAGTTCTTTACCTTTTTCCTTTAAGAACAAGGTGCTGTCAATTTTTCCTCTTTTGTATCCATGTTCTAGCAGGAATTTTGATAGACGCTCACACCATGCTCTTGGTGCTTGTTTGAGACCATAAAGAGCCTTGTCAAGTTTGTATACATGGTCCGGTGACTCCTTGCTTTCAAAACCTAGAGGCTGTCTAACAAATACATCTTCCTTCAGATAGCCATTGTGGATGGTACTCTTAATATCCATCTGATAGAGAGTGAATTCCATGTGTACAGCAAATGCTATAAGAAGTCTGATTTCCTCCAGTCTTGCCACAGGGGAAAAGGTCTCATCATAGACAATCCCCTCTTCTTGATTGTATCCTTGAACAACCAGTGTAGCCTTGTTTCTTGTAACAGTTTCATCCTCATCAAACTTGTTCCTGAAGACCCACTTTGTGCCAATCACTGATCTGTCTAGTGGTCTGGGTACCATGTGCCATACTAGACTTCTTTCAAATTGATTCAGCTCTTCTTGTATGGCATTTACCCAGTCAGCATCCTGTAAGTCCTGACCAATGTTATTTGGTTCTATCAAGGATAGAAAGGCATCAAACACACACAAATTTTTCAAAGAGGATCTTGTTTTGATTCCAGACGTTAGATCTGTTATAATGTTCTGAAGAGGGTTAGAACTCTGATATCTGTGTGGTTTGAGAACCAACTGTTCACTTCTGGATAGTCCCATGGTGTGTTGTTGTTGTGGAACAGGATCAGGGTGAAGGTTCATATGTTGAGTTCCCCTGTCGTGTTTCTTGGGGTAGTTGGACCTGGTCCATCACCTGTTCCATATTCCGTGTTTGCTTCAATGTTTTCACTGCTTCTCACCAGTCCAAGCTCCTCATCTTCTGGTTCCTGTCTCTCAGCAAGAGTGTTAGTTTCATCAAAGACAACATGTACACTTTCTTCTACACACATAGTTCTTTTATTATTCACTTTATAAGCTTTGCTATGTGATGAATATCCCAAGAATACTCCCTCATCACTTCTGGGATCAAATTTTCCTAGGGAATCTTTGCCATTATTGTGCACAAAGCACTTGCATTCGAAAGCCCTAAGGTGGGATATGTTGGGCTTTCTCCCTTTAAGTAATTCGTAATAGGTTTTCTCTACCAGAGGCCTGGTCATGCATCTATTTATTATATAGCATGCAGTGTTTATTGATTCTGCCCAGAAGCTATGAGGTAGTTTGCTCGAAAGAAGCATGTTTCTTGCCATATCTTCCATAGTTCTATTCTTTCTTTCAAAAATCCCATTTTGCTGTGGGGTTCTAGGGGTAGAGAAATTATGATTGATACCATGTTCATCACAGAACTCAGCAAACTTTGCATTCTTAAGTTCAGTACCATGATCAGATCTTATTGATTCTAGTTGACTTCCTAACTAATTTTGAGTTTTTTTGACAAATGAGGTGAACATATCAAATGCTTCATCCTTAGATGTTAGAAATAAGGTCCAAGTGAACCTTGAATAGTCATCAACTAACACCATTAATATTTCTTACCACCTCTGCTCAGAGTTCTCATAGGACCACATAGGTTCATATGAACCAGTTCCAACGTCCTGGTGGTACTGACCATTTTCTTACTTTTGAAAGAAGATCTTACATGCTTCCCCCTTGCACATGCTTCACAAACCTTGTCTTCCTTGAACTTAATGTTAGCCCTACCACTAATTCTTTAGAGACTAGTTTGTTTGGCTGATTTCGACTTGCGTGACCAATTCTTTTGTGCCACAGGAGGTGATTACTGTCCAACACACTTAGGCAAGTGAGTTCATTTTCAGATAGTGTGGACAAGTCTATGACATAGATGTTATTCATTCTTTTTCCCTGCAAAACAATCTTGTCAGTAAGCAGGTTAATCACAAAACATTTTGTGGAAGTAAAAGCAACCAGGTTACCTCTGTCACACAGTTGTGATACACTGATCAGGCTATATTTCAAGCCATCTATTAGATACACATGTTCAATGGATCGTGTGTCATCCTTACCTACCTTACCAACCCCAATGATTTCACCTTTCTTTCCGTTTCCAAAGGAGACATTTCCTCCTTTGAGACTTTCAAGTGAAAGGAACTGTTCCATGTTCCCAGTCATATGCTTTGAGCAGCCACTATCCAAATACCAAATTTGGCTGCCTCCTCTCACTTGAACCTACAAAAAAATCAGGGGTTAGTTTTAAGAACCCAAACTAGTTTAGGTCCTTTTGTATGAGAGAATGGATGAATCTAGCTTTTTCTAGCCCATTTTGGTAGCCAATTTTTCTTTTTAAGAAAACTCTCATTTCTTCGACTGGCCTGCTCTATTGCAATACACTCAATTTTGTAGTGGCCAGTCTTACAACAATGGGTGCAGATTTTATTATCAGGGAGAGTGAGATACTTGCTTTTGGGATCCCAATTGGGCAATTGACTTCCAAAGCCAATCCCTCTCCGGTTGCTACTATGATTCTCTTGAAGCCATATCAGAGCATCAGAGGATTTATTCCATTTACAAGTTCGATATAATTCATGTTTGAATTTGCCAAATTCTTATATAAGATTTCTTATATGTTCATCCTTGGCATACATCTTATCTTTTAGTTTTCCCACGTTTTCTTCTAACATGATATGAGAATGATCAACAACCTTTTTACTGGATCCTAGCTTTAGCTTTAAGTTTTCAGATTTTAGTTCTAGAATCTCAGTTGCAAGTGGATGAACCTGGTTCAAAAAGACAATTTTTTTCTTTTCAGATTCACTAAGTATAATTTCCAGGTTCATGCATTTGGTTTTTAGCATTTCACATTCTGTAGAGAGTTGTTCCTTCTCTTTCGTTATTTCTTCGGAATCATCCATGAAATCAAGTAGCAACTCAGAGAGTTTTTCCTTAGATAGGAACTTTATTTTATTTTTAAGATGAGAGATACTTACCTCTGGTTCTTCATGTTATTCCTCATTGGATTCTCCAATTCCATGAGCGCCTGATTTTCATTCTCACCATCTTCTGATTCTTCGTCTGAACTTTCCCCCCAAGCAGCAACTATAGATTTTGTTGTGTTTTTCTTGGGTTGGACCTGTTCCTTCTTTCATATCTCTCCTTTTTCCATTCCACTTCCCACTGAGGACAGTTCTTGATAATATGGTCAATCTTTCCACACTTGTAGCATCCCTCGTTTTTTTCCCTTTCTGGAGCTTTTGCTTTGTTGTAATTTCCTCCTCTAGAGATGACTTTCTTCGTTATTAGAAAGTTTCTGAATTCTTTGGTAATCATGGACATATCATCTTCCTCAAGATCTGCTCCCTCAGTGATTCACAATGCTAAACTCCTCTCCTTATTTGGACCATCCATCTTCATTGTCTGCCTTCTAAGCTCATAGGCAGTAAGGTTTCCAATTAGTTCATCCAATTTGAGGGTTGCCATATTTTTGGATTCTTGGATAGCAGTGATTTTGCTTTCCCAGGAGATTGGTAAGACCTTGTCAAGATCTTCTCTACCCTGTCCTCTTCAAGAATGACTCTACCAAGAGACTTATGTTCATTTTGTAAAAGTTGTGAACCTTGTGTACATCTCTTGGATTGTCTCTCCTTCTTTCATAGTGAAATTTTCATACTGTGAGTATAGAAGAGTACCTCTTGATCTTCTTACCTGAGGTGTTCCTTCATGGGCTACTTGCAAGGTATCCCATATTTCTTTGGCAGTGGCGCAGCTTTGGATTCTGCTATAATCATCTTGACCTAGTCCACACACTAGCCACTTCTTGGCCTTTACATTCTTTTCCCATTTCTTCAGATCCTCAGCAGTGCAATCAACTCTAGTCTTTGGTTATCTATACCTTGAGCAGTCTTCATCATGGTAGCTAGAGGACTGTCAGTGACTATGTCCAGAGTTCATAATCTTCTCCAATCAGGTGGTCCTTTATCCTGTTCTTCCACCAAGAGTAATACTGGCCATTGAAGAGTGGTGGCCTTGCAGTTTATTGACCCTCTCAGTTTCCAGGTGGTGCACTCATTTTTGTCTTTTCCAAGTTGTTAACCTTATCAAGGATAACCTGCTCTGATACCAATTGATGTTTTATACGTCAATACCTCACAAGAGTATTGGGGGGGGGGGGGGGGGATTCGG
>ML369627.1:35222-79411 GCA_005239525.1 Nicotiana knightiana
CAATAGAAGAACCTGGTTCTTCTTGGTGTTCCAAATTCTACTCGCACGGAATAATAAATGCAGTAAAGTAAAAATACAGAGATTTTTACGTGGAAAACACCTAGCTCAAAAGGTGAAAACCCACGACCTACTCCTCAGTAGGATTTTTCCAAACTCTTCATTATAACTCTAAGCCAAACAACATTTACAAAATAAACTCTTTTGTAAACCTAAGGACTAACTCTAATCCCTTTGTAGCAAACTAGCCTCTAGCTAATTGTGACAAGATTCAAGATAACTCTAACTTGAACAACGTGTACCTATTACAATTGCTTCTAATAAAGCTGAAAGATACAATATTAAATCACCTACTACAACCAACTAGACTCGACTGACAAACTGATGGAACTGGTTCTTCTAGCTGGTCAGTAGCTTTTGTATCGCACAAAGATTATGCTTGCAAAATTTCTCTGGTAATTTTTCCTTAAGTTCTTGCTTCAATTCTGTATGTGTGCGAATTGTTCTTCAGTAGGAATACTTCAACATTATATAGTGCCAGAAGTTAAGATGTTCTTGCTTAGTTCTAATGCAGCTCTTCCTTGGTGGAAGAGTTTGTATTTATCTCAACTTCCTTTCTTTATTTCTGTCCTTGGTGAACTCGAACTCTAACCCCTTATCAATTTGCAACCTTTTCGCATTAGGAAACAACCTCTTAGTTCATGGATAATTCACAGATCATGTTTATCTCCTGTGCATGTACGATTCTTGTGCCAACTGGTTCGTTCGAGATGTTTGCCCTGATGGACCTGGTTCAACTGGGTAGGCATTTGTCAATCTTCAAAACCATGCAGTGACTTGGGTCAACACCTAGGTTCATTTCTATTCTCTCATTTCTTTGATTATCAATATGTGTATCCCTCCATCATGTCTAAGTATTGATTAATATGACATTAGGTTAGACTTAACTTAGTTTAGACCCTTAGATGTCAACTAGTGCAACCTATGTATGTTTGCAAACCTGTTTCTTCTCCTAATTCCTATTATAGCTGTTTATGTAGTACTTTGGCTATGTGAACCTGGATTAATTTATTGGTCTACTTGACCAGTTGTGTTGTATGCTCATCCAGGAAAATTCTGTCCATTCTCCTTACTTGTTATTCTGAATATTCTGAATTTCTATTCTTACTCGGCTGAAAGCCAAGGCTATTTAGGCTCTATCATTGGCCTCCCTAGTGTGAGCAGTGCTTGGGGTCCAATTGAGGCCCTTGTGAACTCTGACACACTAGGACTTGGTCCTAGTCATTCCTTTAACCTCCAAAACTGTCCCTAATACTCTACTTCCCTATCATGTATTGTGTTCTATATTGGTGGTTCCAAGTGGTGCAACACTTGGTGCTGTGACTCACTGAAAGGGGTCTGGACTTACCTATGGGCCTGTGATTGTGTGGTTCTTTGTTGAAGGCCTATGTATGCAAAGTATTGAAGGCCTAGTAAGGTTGGGTATTTAGTTGTTTTATTTGGGCCTGCTATAGGCTTGTCTACTGTCATGTAATAGTACTACTTTACTTATAAATTTGGGTCTGTAATAATATCTTTGTATAAACGATTGGGGTGTTAGTAAAGGGGCTGGGGTAGATTTTAATATTAATATGCGATGGATAGACAACATGCCTATAGGATTGAATGATGTACTTGCTTTATATTGTTCATTCACTATGCACACTATAGAAATCATGCCATTAGAAAGAGCACACACACTTACATTACTTGATTATTAGCAAAGCATGAGCTCAAATGCCTCAATATTTTTGTTGCTATATGTTGTTAGAAAACATTCCTATAGGAAGTAAATATTGTTGAATCTTTTGGTTAATATGCATTGCTACAGCATATCTACTAGAAATCATGCCTATAGGACTCTAATCACCTTATTTGTCATTGCACCGCATTATTCACCTAGACAAACCTGCCGATAAGGTTTTATAATAGAATCAGGTTCCCAAGTGCTAATTGTTAGAAATCCTGTTTATAGGATCCCACTGTTCGCTTTAATAATTGTTAATAACGCCCTTTTAGTACTGATCCTCGCTCACTTGGGCATAAAACACCTAGGTGAAACATCTACAGGACTAATACCTGGGAATTTGCCTTCTCAATAATCATTGTGCAACAACTTATGCAACCTTGTCTACGAATCTCGCTGGTTCCTAAAACTATTTCCATGAATTGATGCCTATCACATAGAAATCATGTCTATAGGGATTTAAGTTCCTTAATCTCAAACTGCCTCACATGAAAACCTGTTTCGCGTGCATTTGCTGTCTAATTTGGGAGGCTACCTTTAATTGCCTATGTGTGAAGTCCAACATGTTCTGTATGTCGCCTAGTTTTGACATTTTCTGAGCAACCTAAGTAAAGTCTAGAACCACCCAAAATAGAGGTCCAACGCCTCTTGGACCATAGGTGTGAGACGGGTAGTGCACGCATAAGGCACGACTTACAATTGAACTAGTGTGCTTTAGGTAACAACATAAAGATACTAATTGGGTAGCAGGAGATGATAGTCTGTGCCTATTGAATAATATGAGTAACACCCAATCTCGAGGGAGTTACGAAGTGTTACTAAGTTGCATGGGGTGATCCTTTAGGCTAAAAAACTTAGGACCCCCCATTTTATTTCCCTTTATTTTCAAGTGTTTGTACTCATTTACTCAAAGTCTTTTATAATAAAATCTCTCAAACTTCTTGCTCTTTATATATTTGTTTATCCGACTAATTCATATAATTCAAGTTTGGTCAGGATCCACAGTTGTGGACCTTGAAGAGTGCCTAACACCTTTTCTTCGAGGTAATTTCGAGCCCTTAGCCGATCTCTGGTGATGTAAACTAGTCAAACCCGAGTCAATTGCAAATAGGTGCCCTAACACACCTTAAACCGTTAAGTGGCGACTCTTCTCTTTTAATACCTCCTCAAAAGAGTTGTCACTCGTCGAAATCTGATTTCGTAAGAAAAAGGGACGCGACAGCATGGCGACTTTGCTGGGGAAATTTAGGCTTTTACCATAGCAAATTTGGCTTGTATGAATTAGTCTTCTTTGTGATCCCTTCTTCTTTATTTGCTGCTACATGCACATCCCGCTCCTATTTTTCTTTTATTTGTTGTATGCACATCCTTTCCCTATTCCCCCTTTATTTGAATTTGTGGTAATATGCAAATCTCTTCCCTTATCCACCCATTCTTGCTCAAATTGGCTATAACATGCGTTTCCCTTTTTCTAGTCGTACTTATTTTCTCCAAGTTGCTTTTATTGGTTTTAAAATTACTACATCATCTCTTAATTTATCATATTTCCCTATATTACATGAACTAACTTCTTATTGTTTTTCTTTCTTTCTTTTTATGTCTTTTATTTTTCATCTTAATACTGCGCATTGCTTTCATATGTTTTATCATGCAAATATTTGACAATGTGTTATTTATCTTTGCATAAAGCATACTCCACATCATATTTCACTTGTGCCCAATTAATACCATAGCGGCACTTAATGAGTGTCCGTGCTCTTCCGAAATTACCCTTTAAATTTTGAAAGGCTTATTCGCGGTAAAACTAGTCAACCACCGGTGAAGTTGACGGTTCCGTTCCTTTCCTTCTCAAGTTTTCCACTTGAGGGTACCAGTCTAGACCCTTCTAGAAACCCCACTTTAATATCAACTGTGCAAGCATTATGTCAAAATATAGTATGGGTTATAACGATGTCCGCATGATAATCCTCTAAGGCAAGCCTTGTCCAAGGTCTGATGGGATTTCCATAATCCCAATGGAAACCATAACAATATGTGCATTATTTGGAGAAAACATGCCAGTATGTCTATCATTAATGTGTGAATAGTCAAATCTGGAGGAGGGAAAGGGTTAACTCTATTTGTTTTGCAAAAAATGAGGCACGAAGTCCTCAGGTTTGGCATGGTTCAAAACATCCCACCTTTTCTGCTTGATTGGTGGAAAAACCTATCACCTATTGACAAGAACCATGTGAAAAGGGTCCTCGAAAATTTACCCTCCTTATTTGGACATTCGGCCAAATAATTCATTGATTGAGGCCGCCACTATGTTTTGGGATGAGAAGAGAGTTGTCTTCCGTTTTGGTGATATAGAATTGACTCCTCTCTTATAGGAAATAGGAGTCTTCGCTTGGCTCCTATGGGATAGTCCTGGTTTATTGGAACCGAAAAATCGCAGTCCTCGAGGTTTCCTTTAAAATAATGGGTTTCAAGAAAAATGATGAGTTACTCTGTTTGAAGAAATCATACATACCATTTGAGTTCCTTTATGAACGTTACGGGCATAACAAGTCATACCTCCTTCACTATGATGAACTTGCCATTACTTCTTTGGGTTGGACACACCGCCGGGTTTTTGTATTCATTATCTGTTTTTAGGGATGCTGATATTTCCAATGAAGGGGGAAATGATCCACAATCGCCTAGCCATGGTCTCTAGAACTTTAATGGAGGGAATTGAGGGACAGATTTATACTATCATCCCTATGATCCTGGCTGAAATGTACTGGGCTCTAGATCGCTGCAAAAAGGGGTATGGGAACTTCGAGGGTTGCAATCTGTTGCTCCAGGTATGGTTATTAGAGAATTTTCAAAGAGGTGAATACCATCAAGAATTTTTGCAACGACCGCTGAATGACCATATAGCCTACCATAATCTGAAAAGAATGACATTTATCACCGATAAGTTTGCGCAACTTAGAAGTGATGTGAGCTAGGTGCTTCTTAAGCAATTTGACTGACGAAAAGGTACACTGGATGTTTGAGTGGTTCCCTAGCAGCGAGTTCATCATCAGGTCAAGAAAAACCACTCATCTAGTATTGATCAGGTTAACAGGAATCTATCCTTATGCTCCTATAAGGGTAATGAGGCAAGCTGGGAGAAAGAAGGTTATACCTCAGGTTTCTAACATGGTCCAGTACAAAGCAGACTTTAAGGGGAGTTCCATTCCATTCAAATTCGGGGCACAACATATGTGGAATCAAAAGGTCACTATGGAGAGAGATACAATCGAGCCAGATAAGTATCATGTCGGCCATGTGTACTTCTATCCATCATGGTTGGTAGATGATATAGCGGGAGATGTCAAGCTAGGGATTAATCTGAAAAATAGGGTTATTGACGACGCTGTAGAAGCACAAGTAAAATATAGGATGTTGTGCAAGAGGGGTTTCGAGTATGAAGCCAGGCATTTGGAACAACATAAAGTGGACATGGAAGCAATCAACAAATGGAGAGAAATCGCTACTAAATCAACAGAGAGGTTGGAATATTTTGAGCAAGGGCTGATGGAGCTTGAGGGGAAGATGAGGAAAATTATCTCGGATTGTTAGAATGCACAGGGCAATGAAGGAGGGAATCTAGCGAAGGCTTATCTATTGTTGGACATGCATCACCTGGGGAACCTGATTACTGGAACCAAGAAGGACAAGCATGGAGAAGGTCGCTCTGGGACCAAACAGATTAGGAAACAATATTTTACTGCTTTTTAGATTCGTTTTAGACTTTGATAGTAATAAGGCGAATGCAATTAGTAACCCTTTTATCATTATTGTCGTTTTAGCAGAGATTTGGTTAATTTTTACATTAATGAAATGATGCAGTTATTGGCATCAGCTTTCTCCAAATCTATGGTCGCTTAGGTCTACCTGGGGCACAACGAGGTCCCTCATATTAGAACGCACATTTATTACATAATTTTGCAATACATGTTTAAATATCGCAAACATCCCTCTAATAATCCTTAATAACTTGGTTACATTTTTTTTTTTTTTTTTTTTTTTTTTTTTTTTTTTTTTTTTTTGTTTATTCCCCATTCCCTTAGGCTGGTTCGTGCATACTGGCATCATCGGCATATCACACCAGATCCAGAGGTCCCAAAAATAAAGGAAAAGCTAAAATGACGACATGAGCGGTATCACAAAATACAATGCTACTCATGCAGAGAATATCGAAACTTTGGATGGTCGGAGTACTCTGGCACAAAACGATTTGGTCTTACGGGTGGAACAAAAAATACTGGAGCTACAAGGGGATCTTGAGAAGGTCCGGAACTTGGAAAACCTTTCCCTTACCCTAAACGTTTCCGACATTAACCAACAAAACACCCAAAACCCAGCACCTCCCCAACACACACAAAACCAAAACACGCAAAATCCTCCCGCACTTCGTTAATATGACACACCTCCTTAAAATCCTAATCCTCCACCAGTACCTACCCCTCCACAACATTATCACCATACAACCCACTAGCCACAAACCACCACCTATCACTCTCCTCAAAATGCACCACAACCTACCCCTTATCCCCAAAACTCAACCAACAACCACCACTATACCCAGATTCCTGGAGTCCATCAAAGCAACACCATATACGTGGAAACCTTACCCTAGACCCCACAATAGACCCTGTACACACCCGAACCCGCCGAAAAGGAACTGCTCATCGAGAACATGGTGGAATAACTCAAGAAACATACCGGCACAGCTCAAAGTATCGAAGGTGGTAAAGGGATCGAGGGTTTAAATTATGAGGATTTGTGTATTCAGCCAGATGTAGAACTTCCTGAGGGGTTACAAACCTCCTAAGTTCGAAATGTTCGATGGGGCTGGTGATCCGAAGGTACATTTGAGAACATATTGTGACAAGCTTGTAGGGGTTGGAAAGGATGAAAGAATCCGCGTGAAGCTGTTCATGAGGAGCCTCATTGGAGACGCCCTGTATTGGTATATCAGTCAGAACCCAAAGAAATGGGTTAATTGGGTGAGCATGGCGTCAGATTTTATGGATCAGTTCAGGTTTAATACGAAAAATGTGCCAGACGTTTTCTACATTCAGAATCTTAAGAAGAAGCCAACGGAAACTTTTCGCGAGTATGCTACTCGGTGGAGGTCTGAAGCTGCAAAGGTAAGCATTGGAAGAAGAACAAATGAATAAGTTCTTTTTTCGAGCTCAGGATCCGCGGTACTACGAGAGACTAATAGTTATTGAAAACTAAAAATTTTGTAACATCATCAAATTGGGAGAAAGAATAGAGGAAGGGATTAAAAGCAGAATGGTGACAAATTTTGAAGCGCTCCAAGCTACAAACAAAGCCTTACAGTCAGATGGTATCTCCCAAAAAAAGAAGTAGGGGCGGTGATGGTAGCTCAAGGTCCAAAATCCCCTCTTACATACCAAACACCCCCACCCACATATCAGCCTTCACCTCCCACATACCAACAACCTTCCGCAACTTACCCAGCCAGCATACTACCATTCACCACCAGCCCGCCAAAACTACCAGAAACCTAGACCAAATTTTGACTGTAGACCACCTAGGCAATACACCCCAATTTCTGAACCCATAGATCAACTATACGAGAGACTGAAGGCTGCCGGTTATGTCACTCCCATTCCCGCTGTTTCCATGGAAAACTCATGCCGGTGGATTAATCCAAATAAAACATTTTCCTATCACTCAGGCATGAAGGGTCATACTATTGATGAATGTTGCACTTTGAAGGATAAGATTTAGAAATTGATTGACACCAAAGTTATACAGGCAAAAGAGACTAATGTCCGTAACAATCCTCTCCCTGATCACAAGAGTGAAGGAGTAAATGTGATAGAGACCGATGAAGAATGGGATCCGGAGGGGTCAATTGGACTCATTCATGAAGGGGATAATCCTAAAATACCTTTATTCACTCTCACACATATCATGGCAGGCACCGATTGAGGTTGAGGTAGTCGCACCAACTCCGTTTGAGGTCGAAGTGACAAACACCCTCAGCCGCACCAACTCCGTTTGAGGTTGAGGTGACAACACTCTTCACTGTGACGGTAGCACCTGCACCATCCTTCAAGTCTAATGTTATACCCTAGGACTATGCTGCGGAAGCAAGAAGGAAAGGAAAAGCGAAAATAGAGGAAACAGGTGCAACGCAAGGCATGACCAGGATTGGTAGGGTTTATACACCCGAACATTTGGGAGGAACAAGCAAAGAAGCCGCTTCTAAGACACCTGTCATTGAGACTGACCCAGATGATCTTTGGAGAAAGGTGCAAGCAAGAGAATATTCTGTGGTTGATCATCTGAACAAAACCACTGCTCAAATATCCATTTTATCACTACTACAGAACTCCGAGGCACATAGGAATGCCTTGATGAAGGTGTTGAATGAAGCCTATGTACCCAATAACATTACCGTGGAGAGATGGCCAATATGTTAGGGCAAGCATTGGAAAGCCACAAGATCACTTTTCACCAAGACGAAATGCCGTCGGAAGGACTGGGTCACAATAAGGTCTGCATATTACAGTGCAGTTTGAGGATAAATTCATTGCCAGGGTCCTGATAGACGGGGGTTCAAGTATCAACATATGTCCGCTAACTACTTTGAAAAGATTGGGTAAGGATCTGCATGAGATACGAGCAGGGAGTATGAACGTGAAAGCATTCGATGGGTCCTAGAGGGCCACAATTGGAGAAACCAACCTCAGCTTACAAATGGGCTCGACATGGTTTGATGTTGAGTTTCAAGTGTTAGATATATCATCTACATACAATCTGTTGTTGGGATGACCTTGGATACATGCCGCTGGGGTCGTAGCTTCTACTCTACATCAGGCCGTGATGTTTGAGTGGAACCACTAGGAAGTAATCATCCATGGGAATGGAAGTAATCCCGTTTATACCAATCAAACTATTTCGATCATCGAAAATAGAAGGAAGATGGGTGGAGAAATATACCATTGCATCGAGCATGCCAATGCAATTGAGAAAGACAAATGATAGAGCATCAAGATAGAACGCATATTGGCATGGACACGGTATGAACTTGGTAAGGGACTCGGTAACAATCTCCAGGTTATCACCAAACCAATACAGCTAAAGTGTATGAGTACACCTTGCACGAGTATAATAATTGGTCGCCGCCACGGCGTGGTCCTTATTACCCTCTAGAGCAGCCAATACCACATTTGAGCTAGTCATTTCATCAAGCTGACATGATGTGGGGATCCGAAGAAGATGAAGTTTTAGCTGGCATAAGGAATCTATTCTTGGACGATGAAGACATGGACTGCAGTGCGGTAATTGAGGAGGAGCAGGAAGACCTCATTATTCAGAAAATGGAGAAGGGATTTGTTCTCAGGAATCGGATTGATGCACCATCAAGGGCCTGTCGAGTTCCTAGGTAGCCTGGAAATTAGCATCATTTATTTCGAAAACAAATTTATGGGCATTTAAGACATTTTCCAATATTTTGTTTTAAACGTTTTCTTTTTGAATAATTTTTCGGATCATAAAACTGCATTTGTTGATGTTTTAATGTATATTAATGCATCGTTGTTTTAGTATTTATTATTATCCTTTACATTTTCTCTCTACAATTTTATTATTACTTACGCTGATGAACCTACAACTATGACATGTAATGAGACAACGCAACATAAGTATAGTGATTCAGAGGAACTAAAAGAGGATATAATACCCGAGGAAATTATCAGATAAGTAGAAAATTTTGAGAACAAGCCAAAGTCCAATTTAAATGAGACTGAAATTGTCAATTTGGGAGAACTGAAATAGTCAAGGAAACTCGTGTAAGCATTCACCTATCGACGTCAGAATAAAGAAGAATACATCCGATTTTTGAAAGAGTATGATGATGATATTTTTGCATGGTCCTATGATGATATGACCGGTTTGAGCACATCTATAGTGGCTCATAAGTTACCGACCAACCCTATGTATCCGTCTATAAAGCAGAAGCTCAGAAAATTCAAGCGAGGTATGAGTCTGAAGATAAAAGAGGAAGTCACCAACGAGATCAAAGCCAAGGTTCTTAGAGTGGTCGAATATGCAACATGGTTGGCTAACATCGTGCCAGTTCTGAAGAAGGATGGTAAAGTCCCAAAGATGATTTCCTGTTCCTAATATACACATATTGATCGACAATTGTGCCAAGCATGAACTCCACTCTTTTTTGGATTGCTTCGCGGGATATAATCAGATCTAGATGGATGAAAAGGATGCCGAGAAGATAGCCTTTATTACATCATTAGGAGTATATTACTACAACATGATGTCGTTTGGTATAAAGAATGCTGCAGCCACTTACATGAGGGCCATGACAACCATTTTCCATGACATGATACATAAGGAGATATAAGTTTACGTGGACGACGTCATCATCAAATCTAAGAAGGGTACATATCCTATAGCAGACTTGAGGAAATTCTTTTATCGACTTCGAAGGTATAATTAGAAGTTGAAACCCGCAAAATGTGCCTTTGGAGTCCCTGCTGGAAAATATTAGGGTTCATCATCAGCCGTCCGAGGAATTGAGTTGGATCCGTCAAAGGTCAAAGCTATCCAAGACTTGCCACCTCCAAAGAACAAGAAATATGTGCTGAGTTTCTTATAGCGTTTCAATTACATCAGTCGTTTCATAGCACAATCAACTGTGATCTGTGAACCAATTTTTAAAATGTTGAACAAGGATGCTGCAACAAGTTGGACTAAAGAATGTCAGAAAACCTTTGACAAAATCAAGGAATATTTGTCTACACCACCAGTCCTAGATGGGGCTTTTGGTTGTGTCTTGAGACAACACGATGAGACAGGAAGGAAAGAACATGCCATATACTATTTGAGTAAGAAGTTCACACCCTATGAAGCGTGATATTCTTTGCTAGAACACACCTGTTGTGCTCTGACATGGATAGCTCAAATGTTGAGGCACTACTTCTGTGCCTACACCACATATCTCATATCAATGATGGATCCTCTAAAGTACATTTTCCAGAAATCCATGCCTACGGGGAAGTTGGCAAAATGGCAGATACTATTGAGTGAATTTGACATCGTTTATGTAACTCAGAAAACGGTCAAGGGACAGGCATTGGCAGATCACCTGGCAAAAATCCTTTAGGAGGAGAATACAAACCGCTGAAAACGTATTTTCCCGATGAAGAAGTATCATTTGTATGGGAAGATATCACCGAAACCTACGATGGTTGGAGAATATTCTTCGATGGGGCTGCAAATTTCTAAGGAGTGTGTATTGGAGCAATTTTGGTATCAGAGATGGGTCAACACTATCTGGTATTGTCACGATCCAAAACTACCTCTGTCGTGATGGCACCTATCGTGGAACTAGGAAAGCCGATACATTACTAAAATAAAGCAATGTTTTCATTTCAAAGATAATTTCAAATCTATTTAATATAAATCTTCATGAAGGAGTTCAAATAAAAACATAAGTGGGGAAAGAAAAGCCCCATATTGGGATGTCACTGGTCATAAGCAACTACTGCAACTGTCTGTAAGTACAAGACTAACATACTCTGAGATTAATGAAGTACAACTAAGGGAAGATAGAGGAAAGCAGGGCTGCGATCGCCAGGCAGCTACCTTGCTAACTCCAAGAATCTGCGTCCGGAATAATTAACAGCCTCTATCGGGTCCGGAAACGCCTGGATCTGCACACAAGGTGTAGGGAGTAACGTGAGTACACCAACTCAGTAACTAACAACAGTAAATAAAGACTGAGAAGTAGTGACGAGCAATAATGCAAATAAGGTTCATATAACAAAAACTCATAAAAGACTACGGGCATGCTGTTAAAACCAGAGTTTGAATCAAATCAGCTCGTTTAAATCCAGTTCCAGTAAAATTATTTAAAAACATCTTTCAACAGTTTTTAAATAATGGCTCAATGCAACAGTGAGCAAAAATAATGAAATCATAATCAGCCCCTTGGGCAACATCACTCTATACAGCCCCTCGGGCAAACATCACTCATATACAGCCCCTCGGGCAACACCACCCTTATACAGCCCCTCGAGCAAACCTCACAATCATTCATGTACAACCCCTCGAGAAAACCTCACAATCACTCGTGTACAGCCCCTCGGGCAAACCTCACCATCACTCATACCTCCCAGTCACTAAGAACTCGACACACGGCACTCGACACTTGCACTCAGTAGGTACCTGCGCTAACTGGGTGTACAAACTCCGGAGGGGCTCCTTCAGCCCAAGCGCTGTATCAAGCCAAATCATGGCATACATGAATGAGGCCCTCGACCTATATCAAACATGCTGCGGCATGCAGCCCGATCCTAAAATTATCCTCACAAATAAGGCCCCCGGCCTCACTCAGTCATAAACCTATCCAACCCCTCGAGCTCTCAGAAATCAAAGTACTCAGCCAAACAACATTTGCATAATGCATCAAAATAGAGTAAAAGAGGCTGAGCTATGCAGTAAATATGTATAACATGACTGAGTATAGATATTTCAATCAAAAATAATGAGAGGATAGCAAGAAAAGACCTCTAAGGGTCAAAACAACACTAACACAAGGCCTAAACATGTTATCCAACCCAATTTACAGAAATTCTTTCTAAAACACATAACTATTATATAGTTTCAAAAAAATATGCAACTTTACAGTTGCTACGGGACGGACCAAGTCACAATCCCCAACGGTGCACGCCCACACGCCCGTCACCTAGCATGTGCGTCACCTCAAAATAGTCACATGGCACAAAATTCGGGGTTTTATACCCTCAAGACTAGATTTACAATCGTTACATACCTCAAACAAATCAAATCTCGGCATGTGATGCTCTTGCCCCTCGATTCGGCCTCCAAATGCTTCGAATCTATTCACAATCAGGATAATACCATCAATTTATGCTAAAGGAATGAATTCCACAAGAAAAACTATCAAATTAGACCCCAAACCCAAAATCGGCTCAAACCAGGCCCTCAGGCCCACATCTAGAAATCCAACAAAAATTATAAAACATGAAAGCCTATTCACTCACGAGTCCATACATACAAAATTCACCAAAATCCGACACCATTTGGTCCCTCAAATCCTCACATTAAACACTCCAAACTCCCAAGCCCTAACCCCTCATTTTCACCCCCAAATTTCCACTAATTAATTGATAAAACAACGGGAAAACACCATAGATAGGAGTATTAGAGTTCAATCAACTTACCTCGCTGAAACCCCTTGAATCTCCCTTCAAAATCACTCTAAAAGCTCCAAAAACCGATTGAAAATGATGGAAATGAACCAAAATTCGTGAAGTCTCCTTTTTATACTTTCTACCCAGTCCTTTTGTACCTGCGGACCAATTCTCGCTTCTGCGACACCGCACCTGCGAAAATCACATCGCAGGTGCAGAACTCACTTAGGATCCCAGGTTACATATCTGTGGACAAACCTCGCACCTGCGGATCACGCACCTGCGCACTCACACTCCGCTTTTGCGGAAACTGACCAACTCTGCCCTTCCGCATCTGTGCCCCAGGTCTCGCACCTGCGAGATCGCAGATGCGCCCACTATCTCGCACATGCGCATCCATCCTAGCCCAGCATTGCCCGCACCTACGACTTCCCAAGTGCACATGTGGCCTCACACCTGCGGCTCCCCTTCCATAGGTGCGGAAAACACTAGCAGGCTCAACATCAGTAGAATCAGCCATCTCCCAAGTCAGAAGTCGATACAATAAGCACTTGAAACTCACTCGAGGCCCTCGGGACCTCAACCAATAATACCAACAAATCATATATCAACATACGAACTTAGTCGATCCTTCGAATCACTCAAAACAACATCAAAACACCAAATTACTCTCGAATTCAAGCCTAAGAACTTCTAAACTTCTAAACTTCTAAATTCCGCCAACGACGCCGAAACCTACCAAACCACGTCTGAATGACCTTAAATTTAACACACACGTTACAAATGACACTATGAACCTACCTCAATTTCTGGAATTCCATTCCAACCCCCCAATATCACATTTCCACTGCCAACCCAAAATCACCAAATTTCCAACATTCGCCAATTCAAGCCTAATTCTATCGCGGACCTCCAATTTACATTCCAGGCGCGCTCCAAAGTCCAAAATAACCCGATGGAGCTAACGGGACTATCAAAAATCCAATCCGAGGTCAATTACTCAATAGTCAAAGCTTGGTCAAACCTTTCATATCTAAAGCTTCTAGCTATGAATAATTCCTCCAATCAAAACCAAAATTGAAGATTCACATACGTCATAATACATCATACGGAGCTACTCATGCCCTCAACCAACTGATCAAAGTGAAAATGCTCAAAATGACTGCTCGGATCGTTACAAGTATCCGTAAAACTCAGATTTTCATGTACCAATAATATGGCAGAATACGAGGCTTGCATCTTGGGGATAAAGTTGGCCATTGACATGAACATTGAAGAATTGATGTTAATTGGTGATTCAGAGCTTTTGGTACACCAGGTTCTAGGAGAATGGGCTACAAAGAATACGAAAATATTGTCGTATCTATACCATGTACAAGAATTGATGAAGAGATTCACAAAGATAGAGTCCAAGCATGTTCCGAGAATCCAGAATGAGTTCGTAGAAGCGCTGGCCACTCTATCTTCCATGATACAACACCCAGACAAGACCTTCATCGATCCTATTCCAGTAGGGATCCGTAATCAGCCGGCTTATTGTGCCCATATTGAAGAAGAAACCGATGGGAACCCGTGGTCCCATAACATCAAAGAATACTTGGCAAAAGAAGAATATCCGGAACATGCAAATCATACTAAAAAATGCACACTCCGAAGATTATCCAACCATTTATTCCAAAGTGGAGGAATTCTGTACAAAAGGACTCCAGATCTAGGGTTATTATGGTGTGTCGACGCCAAAGAAGCATCCAAATTGCTCGAAGAGATACATGCCGGAACTTGGGGTCCACACATGAATGTCTTTGTTTTAGCTAAGAAGATATTAAGAGCATGATATTTTTGGATGACCATGGAAACAGACTGCATCAGGTATGTCCAAAAGTGTCACCAATGCTAAGTACATGCAGATATGTACGAGTTCCACCCAATGAACTCAATGCAACAAGTGCACCTTGGCATTTCTCCGCTTGGGGGATGGAGGTCATTGGTCCAATCAAACCTTCCGCTTCAAATGGGCAGAGGTTCATTCTTGTGGCCATAGACTATTTAACAAAATGGGTTGAAGCTGCATCTTACAAGGCTGTAACTAAGAAGGTCATCGCAGATTTCGTCAGGGATCGTATTGTCTGTCGATTCGGGGTATTGAAATCAATCATCAGCAACAACGCCGCCAACTTCAATAGTTATTTAATGAGATCCATGTGTGAAACCTTCAAGATTAAGCATCAGAATTCCACAGTATACAGGCCACAAATGAATGGAGCTGTGGAAGCCGCCAACAAGAACATCAAGAAGATATTGAGGAAGATGGTAGACAATCACAAACAATGGCACGACCAATTACCATTTGCTCTACTTGGATATTATACCACAGTTCGCACATCAACCGGGGCAACCTATTTACTGGTCTGTGATACTGAAGCTGTTATTTTCACCGAAGTAGAAATTCCTTCTTTGATAATCATACAAGAGGCCGAACTCAGTGATGCATAATGGATACAAAGTCGTTATGTACAACTAGCTCTCATTCACGGGAAAAGAATGAATGTGGTATGTCACGGTCAACATTACCAGAACAGAATGTCCAGAGCTTTCAACAAAAGAGTCAGGCCTAGATAATTCACACCGGGGCAGTTGGTGCTGAAGCGGATCTTCTCGCATCAAGATGAAGCCAAAGGGAAATTTTCACCCAATTGGGAAGGACCCTACATAGTTCATAGAGTACTAACATGAGGAGCACTCATACATGCAGAAATGGACGGAGAAGTTTGGCCAAAACCTATCAAATCAGAAGCAGTCAAAAGATATTATGTTTAGACTGTTTACATTTCTTCATCTGATGTAACTGAACTGCGCTTGACCTGATTCCGTTTAAGAGGGGATACGTAGGAAACCCTGTGGGTTCAGTCACATCTCAATAAAAATTTCATTTTTTGCCATGGTCAGAAATTAGGGCAGAATTTGCCTCAAAATTCTAAAGCAAGTCCAACCAACTTCGTCATATGCAGTCAGAGAATTTTTTTTAAACTGGGGCAAAATATTTAGGAGGACCCTCAAAATTCTAAAGCAAAGAAGTCGCAATGTCTCTAAAAATATGTCAATCATTGATTCATCTAACTTGATATTGCATACTACTATATTTTTTAAAATACCAACATTCATCAAATGCACGCATATTTTCTCAAAAATTTTATTTTTATAAACAGCCAGATGTTACCCAGGATAAGTCAAAACAGGATCTCAAGACAGAAATACAGGCAAAGCAGAAGACAAAAGCGCGAAGCAACCTTCCCCGCAAAACTCACAATTTTTCTCTGGATGTCGACACAATGAACATAACAGGAATATTCGCAAATACATACACACATCAAAATCACTATCTTCGTAACGACAAAGTTGCCAAACGCAAACATATCTCCAGCTATGAAATACTCTGCTTTCTCACTATCACTCATTATTTTTTTGCATGAGGCTAAGCATTGCCTCCCTAATTACATAAGGCTAAGCATTGTCTTTTTTTGCATGAGACTAAGCATTGTCTCCTAATTTTATGAGACTAAGAATTGTCTCCTCTTTTTCATGAGGCTAAGCATTTCCTCCCTAATCAAATAAGGTTAAGCATTGTCTTTCGTTGCATTAGACTAAGAACTGTCTCCTAATTGCATGAGACTAAGCATTGTCTCCTCTTTTGTATGAGGTTAAGCATTTCCTTCCTAATTGCATAAGGTTAAGCATTGCCTTTCGTTGCATGAGACTAAGCACTGTCTCCTAATTGCATATAACTAAGCATTGTCTCCTTTTTTTCATGAGGCTAAGCATTGCCTCCCTAATTGAATAAGGCTAAGCATTGCCTTTCATTGCATGAGACTAAACATTGTTTGCATGAGACTAAGAATTGTCTCCTCTTTTTCATGAGGTTAAGCATTGCCTCCAGAATTGCATAAGGCTAAGCTCGTCATTTCCTTGCATCGAGACTAAGCATCATCTCCTCTTCTTGCATGAGGCTAAGCATTGCCTCCTCAATTGTCTAAGGCTAAGTGATGTAAAAGAAGAATCTATGTTAGATTTTATTAATTTTTGCCAAGATAATGTTTTAGAGCTCAAGTCCAAACATATGGAATTATTTTCAAGAAGCGTAACAAGTCCAAGAAGCTCATGATTGATATCAAGAAGCCAAGATTCTTTCCTTCTTAAAATATGATTTATTTTATTCCTTTTAGAATAAGGATTCTCCTCTTGGTACGATTCTAGTTTCTTTTCTTTGTAGAATAGGGATTTACTTTCCTTGTCTTTAGTTATTTTATTTCCTTACTAGAATAGGAATTGTAATCACCAAAGAAGAGACTCTGGGCTCATATAAAGGGTTCTCTTGCCTTGTAGAAGAAATATCACGTTTTGAGGCTTACCCTAGTTTTACAATAGAGTGTTTTTCTCTATTTTGTCGTCTTTATCCTTGTTTTTAGTTCCAAGCAAGGTGGTGATAGTCTTTATATTGTTTTCAATTGCATGTGGTTTTTCTTTATCATGTTAATTGATTCCAAGTGGTGACTTAACTTGTCTAGTTCTTGATCTTTGAAGAACACGTTTCTTGATCTAAATTCGTTCTTTTGATATCATAGAATCATAACTTTTATTGAACTGGTGCAACATCAATATTTACTTATTTTGAACGAGTAAATAGTCTTTCTTGTAGTTCAAATAGTCATCTTTCACCTCATTTTTTGAATCATCAAATTCCGAGTCATAAAACTTGAGATACGTTATTTCATGAAATCGACCCAGAAATCACATTTTCGTTTCAAGATCTTGATCCTGATCGGTTGGTCCTTTGTTAACTCGAAGAATCACATCAATTTGGTATTAGAGCTATAACCCACATGTCCAAAGGTTTAGAAGTCATCATGTGTAAGATTCAACCAAGAGGAAGATTCTTGGTCAAGAAGATAAAGAAACGAGACAACATGAATCTTTTTTCCACATTAAATGTACCTCCCATGGAAAAGTTTGTTCGTTGATTATTGATCGTGGGAGTCACATAAATATTGTTTCCTAGGAGATGGTTATTAAACTTGGGTTGTCAACCAAATTTCATCCATATCCTTACATCATCAAAGTTGAAGATGATGATATTTTAGAGGTAACTCGTGAATGCCTAGTGTCTTTCTCTATTGGTAAGATCTATAAAGACCAAATTTGGTGTGATGTAGTGAAGATGGATGCTTGTCACTTATTACTTGGAAGACCATGGATGTTTGATAAGTATGCTAAATATGATGAATACCTTAATACATATTCTTTTACAAAGGATAAACGTAAAATTATTTTAGTACCATTGAATCTAGAAGAAATTTCTAAAAGTCTCAAGCTCAATGATGATTATTTTAGGACCAAATTATAAATAATTGGTCCAATCAATAGATAAATCCTTTGAACGTTGGTCCAATCAAGGAGCATGAGCATGAAGCGGATCTGCAAGTTGAAGATATACCTCCGAAGTTTGATGATGATCCATTGGAGCATCCCATATGTGAGATTAAGTTTTCACCTAATAGAGAATCAACATAATATTGATTTGATTATTGACTCTATCCTTTCAAACGGGGCAACAAATTGCATTAATCCAGAAGTCCATGAATTTTTGCAAATACGTGAGGAAAGGTTGTTTAAAAATGAGTACATAATGGAGGGTTTGAGTTCATATTTTGTTCAAGTTTATTTCTTTCCCCCAAAGGATGAATATTTTCAAGAATATGTTGGAACAAGAGGTATCAAAAAAAATTTCATCAATGGATATGATCTAGTTAAATATGAGAGCTTTGTTGCTGATAAATTCTCAAGAAGATATACTTCGATTCTCAAGTTAGATCCAAAGGTACTTGAATTTGATTCTTCTAAGGGTTTTTGTGGTACTAAATCAACTTTTTGGCCATATCCCATAAGTACTGCATTGACATGGAGAAGTTCAAGATTCCTGAAGATAAAAGAAAATAACTTATGATTATGGATTAGTGTTTGAAAATCTATTTAGGAGGATTTATTGTAGAATATTGGTACAAAGTTACTATTGAGAAAGTGGGATTTAGTTCGGCCACATGCTAAGCTTTGTTACAATAAGATGAAGCTCTTTCACAAGTTAGAAAAATGCATCTTAGAGCCTGGTGAATATGAGTTGAATCAAATCATGGAAATTACCAATCTTGTGCCATTTGTGGAGCCTTTAGACTTGAGGACGAGTCTTTCTCAACCAGTGGAGAATGATGTAAAAGAAGAATCTATATTAAAGTTTATTAATTTTGGCCAAGATTTTTATAGCTCAAGTCCAAACATATGAAATTATTTTTAAGTAGCGCAAGAAGTCCAAGAAGCTAAAGATTGATATTAAGAAGCCATGATTCTTTCCTTCTTAAAATAGGATTTATTTTATTCCTTTTAGAATAAGGATTTTCCTTTGGGTAGGATTCTAGTTTCTTTTCTTCGTAGAATAGTGATTTTACTTTCCTTGTCTTTAGTTATTTTATTTTCTTATTAGAATAGGGATTGTAGTCATCAAATAAGAGACTCTAGACTTATATAAAGGTTTCTCTTGCCTTATAGAAGAAATATCACATTTTTTAGGCTTTTCCTAGTTTTACAATAGAGTGTTTTTCTCTATTTTGTCTTATTTTATCCTTGTTTTTGGTTCCAAGCAAGGTGGTGATAGTATTTATCTTGTTTTCAATTGCGTGTGGTGTTTATTTATCACGTTAATTGATTCCAAGTGGCGACTTTAGGAACTTGTTTAGTTCTTGATCTTTCAAGAACACGTTTCTTGATCTAGATTCGTTCTCTTGATATTATAGAATCATAACTTTTATTGAACTGGTGCAACATCAATATTTACTTATTTTGAATGAGTAAATAGTCTTTCTTATAGTTCAGATCGTCATCTTTCACCTCATTTTTGAATCATCAGATTCCGAGTCATAAAACTTGAGATACGTTATTTCTTGAAATCGACACACAAACCACGTTTTCGTTTCAAGATCTTGATCCTGGTCGGTTGGTTCTTTTTTAAATCAAAGAATCACATCACTAAGCATTGCCTTATCCTCGCATAATACGCAAATGCTATCTCCGCTATGTTATTTAAAACCAGGATTATTTTCTATTCGCCCAGGGCTAAGCACTGTCCTAATCTTTCACAAGACTAAGCTCTGTCTTGTTTTACTTCACATATGACAGAGAATCATATATTTGCATCTCATAGGCTGAAACATCGCCATTTTGTCCAAAGGCATCATAGTCCGAAGGCATCATCCTCATAGCCGGAAGACACCATGCCATGGCCTAAGGACCTCTAAATATTGCACATCATTATTCAAAGGAGTCATGGTTTAGAGGCACCATTCTCATGAACCGATGACATCATTTCATGGCCTGCGAATCCCTTATCAGATGATTCAAGGCCCAGGACATCATGGTCTGAGGACATCATCTGCACCGCCCAAAGACAACTTTCATGATCCAAAGGGAATTTGCATCATGTTTAAATTCTCGCAGTAATCCTTATATAATTGCATGCATTGTGTTTTAAGTTTGCAGGTAGTCCAGGAAGTAACCGTTCTCCTAACGCGAGCAATCTTTACTCCGGTTTCCATTCAATGTTCACACCCTGCAATTATTTCAAACGCAGTTAACCACCATCAGTTACCCACTTTCACTTGAAAACCGTTCAAATGCTCATTTTGAAATACATCCATAACTTTTTGAATTCACATTCATGATTTCGTGCAAATTCATCTGATACTGTCCTGCCCAAAAGAACCCTTTCCAAAACATACGACTATTCTTATAACAACTTCATCTATTCAGTTCACCAATAGATCCAAAACTACACACGGCCTGATTCCCGTAACACCAGGGATATGTAGGCAACTCAGGAACTAGGGTTCAGCCTCCATTTTCCAAATCACCCCATTCGGTCAAAATCGTTCATCATTTCTTTACCCGGCAACTCTTTCATCATTCCCGGATAAAGATGGACAGCTGTTGATACCTAATTTTGCCCTCATATTTTAAAAAAATATATATATACTTTTAAAATAGCATATTTGCATCATCATTTAGTTTCCGAACCTATACAAGCATTTTATATAATTTTTTATAATTTTTAGAGCTTTAAATTAATTTTCTTATATTTAAATTATATTAAATATCTAGTAATTATCCTTTAAATTATTTTGTGATGACTTAATTACCTAAAAATTATTATTTGCATCCATAATACATGTTTCAAATATTTTTATTCTATTTTTATTACATTATGAATTTTTATACTATTTATCTAATTTTGCGATAATGGCCTATATTCTACAAATAATTGTGTTTATTATATTATTTATGCCAAAATATCATTTTTATATTTTTATCATGTTGAGATATTAATTTCAAAATAGTTATAATATACCATTTCTTAGAAGTTTTAATAATTTATTTTTTTATTAATTTTCAAGGGTTTCAAGAGCTAGCCCAAAACATGCTGATTTTTGGACAAAATTCAGCCCAAACCATTAGCCCAACACCCCAATTTCCCCAAGCCCAACACCAACAACCCTATACCCGTCCATTAACCTGACCCAGCTCTTTAAAAATCCTAGCGTTGATCTCTAAGATCAACGACCCACAATCAATCCCCCATTTTTATTATCTAATCCCCAGAAACCCTAACCTCATTTCTCTTTAACCGCCTTCTCAGAATCCTCTCCACTCTCTCCACTCAAACCTTAGTAGCACCATCAGTCTATCCTGAATTGGTCTCAATCATGTATTCCTTCCATGATTTTCTTACCTTTCATGTGTTACCTCGGTATTATTTGCAAGACTATGGTGTTATTTGCCCAATTTTTTCAAGTACCAATCCCCAAATCGGATTCCACCGCTTTCAAATTTTTAGATTTAGACGATATTTTGTTTATATGCACTCACTATCAGGTTATATGGCCCGATTCAGTGAGATTTTCGACCATCTGTGCTTTCCTTTGGAACTAGAGTTTGAGATTTTCCCTTATTCTTTAATAATTCTTGATATATACTCTTCCTTTTCCCGTGTTTGACTAATATTTTCCTTATTTCTTTTTAACCCATCGTGTTTCCCCTTTTTTCCTTTTATTTACCCTAAGACTGACTCTAATTGATTTTTGTATGATATTTTCCTCATTCTCTGTTCAATCTATTGTATTTCCTTATTTTAAGTGTTATTTGCATGTTATTTTGCCTTATTCTCTGTTGATTTACTGAACTCCCTTATTTTATGTAATATTTGCTATAAAAATCGATTCTAATTGATCCTGATATATGTTTCCTTATTTTGTGGTTAATGTTTACCGTGTTTCCTATTTTATGTATGAAATATGCTACTATATAAACCTCTCATGAAACCCCTTAGAGAGAGATTTTTTGAATCCTAATCCTTGGTATTGTTTCACTACTCTCACTCACTATTACACTCAAACACTCTCTAAAACTATTGAACAACCTCCTCCGGTGCAAGCACTGCTCGGAGACCATTCTCGAGGCTCTTGTGAACTCTGAAGCATCGGGTATTTGGGGTTTTTGCTATTACACTCTTCATTCTTTTGATTCTGCTGTTGGTTAGTTTTTAAACCCTCGCAACGTTTAACTTCTATACTTTTTTCTACATATGTATCTGAACTTGTGTGAGCATGATTCATCTATGATAATGTTCAAGTTTGATGTCATTCTGTGTTAATTAAACGCATAGGAATAACCTACTGTTTGTGTTATGTTTCTCTATGACTTGCACTCTGTGATCTTTGTCTCCTGAGATGGTTTCTGTACCCTCTAGCATCTTAACATGTTTAATTTTGAATTTCAATTGCAGTCTACTTCAACATGAGCCTGACTATTGTGATTGTATGTTGTTAAGTTGCCAAGTTTTGCATATTGTGTTTAGAGACTACCCTAACTCTATGAAAACCCCCTTTTTACTTGAATGAACCCTTTGGTACTAAGTCATGTGTATATTGGAATGCACTTTAATGCTGCCATAAAGTCTGTTCTAAATTTGGTTCATACTATCCTGGTTTTCTCAAAGACAAACACTCTATTTTCTATTGTCTAGGATTTTACTCCTGTGCTAACATGATTTCCAGTATGCCTTGGTTCATTTTCTATTCTCTCCTTTCTGTGATTATCAATATGTGTATCCATCTATCATGTATAAGTATTGATTAATATGGCATTAGGTTAGACTTAACTTAATTTAAACCCTTAGATGTCAACTAGTGCAACCTATGTATGTTTGCAAACCTGTTTCTTCTCCTAACTTCTATGATAGCTGTTTATGTGGTACTTTGGCTATGTGAACCTGGATGAATTTACTGGACTACTTGACCAGTTGTGTTGTATGATCATTATGGGACTATCCATTCTCCTTATTATTCTGAATATTCTGAATTCCTATTCTTAGCCGGCTGAAAGCGAAGGCTATTTAGGTTCTATCATTGGCCTCCCTAGTGTGAGCACTGCTCGCGGTCCAATTGAGGCCCTTGTGAACTCCGACACACTAGGGCTTGGTCCTAGTCATTCCTTTAACCTCCAAAACTGCCCCTAATACTCTACTTCCCTATCATGTATTGTGTTCTATATTGGTGGTTCCAAGTGGTGCAACACTTGGTGATGTGGCTCATTGAAAGGGGTATGGACTTCCCTATAGGCATGTGATCGTGTGGTTATTTCTTGAAGGCCTAAAGTGTTCAAAGTATTGAAGGGCTAGTAAGGCTGGGTATTTAGTTGTTTTACTGTCATGTAATAGTACTACTTTACTTATAAATTTGGGTCTGTAATAATATCTTTGTATAAACAATTGGGGTGTTAGTAAAGGGGATGGGGTAGATTTTAATATTAATATGCGATGAGTACACAACATGCCTATAGGATTGAATGTTGTACTTGCTTTATATTGTTCATTCTCTATGCACATTGTAGAAATCACGCCATTAGAAAAAGCACACACACTTGCACTACTTGATTATTAGCAAAGCATAAGCTCAAATGCCTCAATATTTTTGTTGCTATATGTTGTTAGAAAACCTGGCTATAGGAAGTAAATATTGTTGAAGCTTTCCATTAATTTGCAATACTGCAGCATATCCACTAGAAATCATGCCTATAGAACTCTAATCACATTATTTGTCATTGCACTGCATTATTCACCTAGAAAAATCTGCCTATAAGGTTTAACAATATAATCAGGTTCCCAAGTGTTAATCGTTAGAAATCCTATCTATAGGATACCACTGTTCGCTTTAATAACTGTTAATAACGCCCTTTTAGTACGTATCCTCGCTCACTTAGGCATAAAACACCGATGTGCATTATCTACTGGACTAATAACTAGGAATTTGCCTTCTCAATAATCAATGTGCAACAACTTATGCAACCTTGTCTACGAATCTCGTTGGTTCCTTGCATGACTTGATGCCTATCATATAGAAATTATGTCTATAGGGATTTAAGCTCCTTAATCTCAAACTGCCTAACATGAAAACATGTTTCTCATGCATTAACTGTCTAATCGGGGAGACTAACTTGAGTATGTGTGAAGTCCAACATGTTCTGTATGTCGCCTAGTTTTGACATTTTCTGAGCAACCTTAATAAAGTCTAGAACCACCCAAAATAGTGGTCGAACACCTCCTGGACCATAGGTATGGGACGAGTAGTGCACACATAAGTCACGACTTATAATTGAACTAGTGCGCTTTAGGTAACAACTTAAAGATAGTAATCAGGTAGCAGGAGATGATAGTTTGTTCCCGTTGAATAATATGAGTAACACCCCATCTCGAGGGAGTTACGAAGTATTATTTATGTTGCACTGGGTGATCCTTTAGGCTAAAAAACTTAGGACCCCCAATTTTATTTCCCTTTATTTTCAAGTGTTTGTACTCATTTACTCAAAGTCTTTTACAATAAAATCTCTCAAACTTCTTGCTATTTATATCTTTGTTTATCCGATTAATTCATATAGATCAAGTTCGGTCGGGATCCACAGTTGTGGAACTCGAAGAGTGTCTAATACCTTCTCTTCGAGGTAATTTCGAGCCCTTACCCGATCTCGGGTGATGCAAACTAGTCAAACCTAATTCATTTGCAAATAGGTGCCCTAACATACCTTAAACCATTGGGTGGCGACTCTTCTCTTTCAATACCTTCTTAATAGAGTTGTCACACGTCGAAACCCGATTTCATGAGAAAAAGGAGCGCGACAGTGAACATGTTAGAAATATTCTCGGGAGCTTACCTACCATTTGGCAGCCAAAAGTCATCGCCTTGGAATGTCAGGATCTGGACAAAATTTCCCATGATGAATTCAGAGGTGATCTAATTGCTTTTGAGAAAAATCACTTGGATAGACAAATTCAAGAGAAGAAGAAAACTGTTTCATTTAAGGCAACTGTGACTGAACCAGAAAATGAAGAGGAAGAAGAAGGAGGAGAACAAGACGAAAACATTGCCATGCTCTCTCAAGTTGTAACGAGCATGATGAGGAAAAACAGGAATAGCAGAAGAGGGAAGCCTAACTTCAGGAAAGGAAGGATAAGCAATGAAGCTGATAAAAATGATGGAAGGTGCTACGAATATGGAAAGTTTGGTCATATTCAAGCTGATTGTCCTGAACTAAAGAAGGAACTCAGTAGAAACATGCAAAAGAAGAAATCCTTCGGAGTATGGAGTGATGAAGAGGAGTCTAATCATGAGTAAATTGCTAATATATGTTTCATGGCTATGAATAAAACTGAAGATTCAGGAGAACTTGGACTAATGGCAGATAGAAATGATGAGAAAGATGACTCAAGAGAACTTGGTCTCATAGCGAATGAAGGAACTAGTGACGTACGTACTCCCTTATGCCCTAATTGTTATGAACTCCAAGAATTTGTTGATATTTCTCTTGTAGATATTGAAAGAGTCGTGAATGAACTTAGAAAGATCAAGAGAGAAAAGAAATATTGTGCCTTTAAACTAGAAGTATGTGAGATTGAGCATGATATGCTAAAGGATGAAGTAAATGAACTTCAACTTAAATTGAATGGATTGCAAAAATTCTCGAGTCACAACTCAGTCAAATCAAATCAGACTGCTCATCACAAATAGAAAATTACTGCATGTTCCTTTTGGGGTAAAAATAGCCATAGTACTAACCAATGCAGGAACAAAATTAGAGCAGAAAGAGACTCTGGTAACTCTAATATCCCATCATATTTTTATTATGGTAAAAGGGGTCATACCTCAAATCGTTGTAGGTTCAAAGATAACCGGAGATGGGTTTGGAGACCTAAATCTTCAAATCAAACTAACACTCAGCATTCTAACCATTCAGGACCCAAGCAGGCTTGGGTATCTAAAAACAAGTAATTTTGTTTTGCAGGAACACCGCAAGAAGAATCGAAAAGGATAATGGTATCTCGATAGCGCGTGTTCCAGACATATGACTGGTGATAAACAATTGTTCAAATCAGTCACCAAACTAGATGGAGGAACAGTTACTTATGGAGACAAATCCAAAGGAAATGTAATTGGTGTTGGAAAAGTTCCTCTGAGCTCAACATGTGACGTAGATGAAGTCTACCTAGTTGATGAACTTAGTTATAATCTTCTCATCATTAGTCAACTATATGACAATGACTATGAGGTTCGTTTAAGAAACATGGCTTGTTTATAGAAGATGAATCAGGTAAAACCATTCTTTCAGGTAACAGAGACAGAAATATCTATACTATAAGATATTTAGATAATCTTGGGGATCAAATTTGTCTTACTTCCACGATTGATGATCCCTGTGTTTGGCATGGAAAACTTGGTCATGCCAGCATGTATACTATTCAAAAACTTTCTAAACATGCTCTTGTAATTGGTCTTCCAAAACTAGATTTTTCAAAGGATCATATCTGTGATGCATGTCAACTGGGAAAATAAACTCGATCTTCTATCAAAATGAAAAACATTGTTTTCACCTCCAAACCTCTTCAATTGTTTCATATGGATTTATTTGGTTCTACTAGAACTGCTAGCATAGGTGGTAGGAAATATGCTTTTGTTATTGTAGATGATTTCTCTAGATTTACCTAGGTCATGTTTCTAAGTCACAAAGATGATGCTCTAAAGAATTTTGAAGTTTTCTGTAAGAAGGTTCAACGAGAAAAAGGATACTATATCTCTACTATCAGGAGTGATCATTGAGGAGCATTTGAAAGCAGAGCTTTTGAAAATTTTTGCAACGATCAAGGAATCTCACTCAACTTCTCTTCAACAAGATCATCGCAACAAAATGGAGTAGTAAAGCGTAACAATAGAACTTTATAGGACATGGCAAGAACCATGATTGTGGAAAACTCTCTACCTCATCATTTCTGGGCAGAAGCTATGAGTACAGCATGCCACATTATCAACAGGTATCTAATTTGACCATTTCTCAAAAAGACTCCTTATGAGCTGTGGAATGGTAAGAAACCAAATATCAGCTATTTACACCCTTTTGGATGCAAATATTTTATCCACAATAATGGAAAGGACAATTTGGGTATGTTTGATCCTAAGAGTGATGAAGGTATATTTCCTGGTTACTCTCCTTCAAGTAGAGCATATAGAGTCTACAATAAAAGAACTTTGTGCGTTGAAGAATCAATTCATGTTGTTTTTGTTGATACTAACCCTCGCCCAAGGAATGAACAAATTCCTGAAGATGAGGAAATTTCTTATGTCCCCAAATCTGTTATTGTAGGAAAGGATCATCAAAATGAGTCAGCTATTCAATAGACTCAACCAGCTGAAGTACCCACAGAAGATCTCGAACTGACTCAAGCAGATCACTCGACTACTGAAGAAATAGAATCTCCCTCAAACACTCCAAATGAATGGAAAACTGAAACGGGATATCCTCACAAATTCATTATAGGAGATCCAAAGAGAGGAATCACTACAAGAAGGTCACAAAAGAAGAAATCTCATGTGGCTCTTATTTCTCAACTTGAGCCAATGAAAGTGAATGAAGCTCTCAAAGATACTCACTGGATAAATGCTATGAAAGAGGAACTAGATCAATTTGAAAGAAATAAAGTATGGGAATTGGTTCCAAGACCCCCAAACTCCTCTATCATTGGAACTAAGTGTATTTTCATAAACAAATTGAATGAATCAGGTCAAGTGGTTCGAAATAAAGCAAGATTGGTTGCTCAAGGTTACTCTCAACAAGAAGGAATCGAGTACGATGAAACTTTTGCACCTGTAGCAAGACTCGAATCCATACAAATATTACTTGCTTTCGCTGCTCACAAAGGATTCAAGCTATTTCGAATGGATGTTAAAAGTGCGTTCCTAAATGGCTACATTTCTGAAGAAGTATATGTGAAGCAACCACCTGGATTAGCAAATGTCGCCTTTTCTAATCATGTATACAAGTTGACTAAAGCTTTGTACGGCCTCAAACAAGTCCCTCGTGCATGGTATGATAGGTTAAATTCTGTTCTTCGAAATCACGGGTTCAAAAGAGGTAATATCGATACAACTCTTTTTATTAAGCACTCCAGTTCAGGTAATCTTATTACTCAAGGCTATGTAGATTATATCATTTTTGGTAGCCCTAACTCTATTCTTTGTGAAGAATTTTATCTTTCCATGAAAGGAGAATTCAAGATGAGTATGATGGGAGAACTGACTTTCTTTCTTGGACTTCAAATCAAACAGTCTCCTAAGGGGATTTTCATTAGCCAAACCAAGTACACTAAGGATCTTATCAAAAAGTTAGGCATGGAAAATGCTAAGTCAATTGGCACTCCGATGACTCCAACTACAATGCTCGAAGAAGACAACAATGAAAAAAAGGTTGATGAAACCATATATAGAGGAATTATTGGATCCCTATTATATCTTACTACTAGTCAGCCGGATATTATGTTCAGTGTGTGCAAATGTGCAAGATCTCAGTCATCTCCTATAGAACCCCATCTCTCTGCTGTTAAACGAATTATTAGATACTTAATTGGTACCCCTGAGCTAGGGTTATGGTATGATCGTTCTAACAATTTTTCTCTAAGAGGTTTTTCAGATGTAGGCTTTGCAGGTGACAAAATTGATAAAAGCACAAGTGGGACATGTCAACTTTTGGGAAATGCTTTAATATCTTGCCATAGCAAGAAACAAAATTGTGTTGCCCTATCCACAACTGAAGCATAATATTTAGCTATAGGAAGTTGTTGCACACAAGTTCTATGGATTATGCATCAACTTCTCGACTATGATTTATCTCTTACATCTACTTCTATATTCTGTGATAATACCAGTGCTATATGTTCATCAAAAAATTATGTCCATCATTCTAGAGCAAGGCATATAGAAATTAAACATCATTTTTTCTGTGATCATGTTGCTAAAGGTGATATTATTTTAGAATTTATTAGTACTGATTCTCAACTTGCTGATATTTTACAAAACCTCTTTTGGAAGAAAGATTTTGTCTACTCTGGAAAAAGACTGGCATTGTGCCAAATTTGTAAATCAAATATTTTACCCTGTTCTAAAACATTTATTTCCTTAAGTACGTGTGGCTTAATTAATTTTTGTGTAAGTGTAATTATCTCTTCTTCATCAGTACCGGCGATCAGTCACTTCAGAAGCATCACTTCCTTCTGAACATGCCCTTTCCTTTAACCAAGGCGTCCCTTAGATCCTCCCAAAAGAACCAATAAAACCCTTCCTTCTCTAGTACTCTCCTCATTCTCTTCAAAGAAATCCCTCACACCATGGCCAAAAGAAATCCCTCTTCTTCCGCTGCAACCAGGCACAGTCGAAGATTTCAAAAACCCCTCAACCCTGAAGAACCTGGGGATGTGGAGTCGTCCATTGACTCAGTCATCCATTAAGTCTCTCTCTCATGAAAAATCTTCACTGTGATGTGACTGGTATTTTTGATTTTCAGCACCTTTCCTCTCAGTTTGATACCATTAGAAACTTTATTTATGAAGAACTAGTTAGGATGTTTTATGAAAACCTGTCTGTGAATGATAAAGATGATTTTGATTCCATGGTTTTATGCACTAGAATTATTTTGGACTCTTATCAATTTGAGAAGATTTTCTTTTCTAAGTTTAGTGGGTTTGATGTGTTGGTGTAAAATTCCTTGGCCAAAGACTTTCAAGTTTCCTTTGATGAAGCAAAAACCTTTTTGTCTGATAATCCTCCTGACACTGGTACCAAGAATCTTATGTTTGAACATCGTGTCTTGGTCCACATGATTGCTACTACTCTTCTCCCCATAACTGGGTCCCTTAGCTCTTTGCCCACTAGAGACGTTTTTGTTCTTTATTGTATGGTTAACAATAAAAGACTTGATAGGTTTGTGTGGTGTCGTCAATACATGCTTGAAAGCATCAGAGACTCTAACGACCCGATCGGTCATTTTGAGAATTTGCACTTTTCTTCGTAGTTTGCGAGCATGATTATCTCTATATGATGTATTATGACTTATACGGATCGTCGGTTTGGATTTCAGGTTATTTGAAATCGATATGGAAGACTGAGTTCATTGTTGAAGCTTTAAATTCGAAACAGTTGGCAAAGTTTGACTTTTCGAGAATTTGACCCCGAGATGGAGTTTTGATGGTCAGGTCCAGATGGTGATTTTAGACTCGATCGTATGCCCGTATTTGTATTTGGATATTTCTCGAGTGTTTCAACACAAGTTTGCAAAAATTGTAAATTGGGAGGTTTGGAAAGTTCACAAGTTTGATGAACTTGACTTTGAGGATGTCAGATTCGTATTGTGGTTCCGGGAATTTGTATAGCTTCGTCATGTCATTTGGGACCTGTGGGCAAATTTTGAGTTCATTCTAGGATGGTTTGATATGTTCGGCGCGTGTTTTGGAAAATTTGAAAGTTCAAAGTTGATAGATTCCAATTTGGGTGTGATTCGTTGTTTCGATGTTTTTATGTGTGTATTGAAGCCTTGAGTAGGTTCGTGTTATGTTATGTATTTTGGGTACGATTGGACGGGGTCCCGAGGGTCTCAGGCGTTTTTCGGGTTGATTTCAGATATTTTCTCTTCAATATTACAGCTGTTGGTTCTGGCGTTCTGCACCTGCTATTGATATTGTGTAGCTGCGATGGCCGCAAATACGAGCCATGTTTCACATATGCGCAATAAGTCCTGGCCGGAGGTCATCGCAGATGCGGAGGAAAATCGTACATCCGAGTGCGTAGGAGCGGAAATTGTTCTGCAGGTGCGAGGGGGTCGGCTAATGAGTATGGTCGCATAAGCAAAGTTTTGACCGCAAATGCAGTGGTCGCATGTCGACAATTTGACCGCAAATGCGGAAGTGCTCGGCAGAATGATAAATACAAGGGTTTTCGCGATTTTGGCTTCATTTTCACATTTTCAAGCTCGGATTGAGGCGATTTTTGGAGAAAATTTCATTACAAGGATTTGGGTAAGTGTTCTCTACTTGGTTTTGATTATATTCCATGAATCTATCTTCGATTTTTGGCTTTTGGTTGATGAGTTCTAAAGAGAAAATTGGGGGGTTTTGGCCTAAAGTTTCTTAATATGAATTTTTAAGTTTTGAACGCTGATTTGGAGTCAAATTTGAGTGAAACTATTATTGTTGGACTCGTAATTGAATGGGTTATCGTATTTTGTGAGTTTTTTCTAGTTCCAAGGTGCGGGCCCGGGTTGGGCTTTTGGGCCGATTTCAATTTTTTGATTCAAGATTGATCTTTTCTGATTAAGATTGATTCCTTTAGCCTTGTGTGATGTATTTGAGTTGTTTGTGGTTAGTTTCGAGCTGTTTGGAGGTCAAAACGAGCGTGATGGCATCTTTGGAGTTTCGCTTGGTTTGCTCGGCATTGACATTGGCTTGTTCGAGGTAAGTAACTCTTCTCAACTTAGTGCTGAGGTTATGCAACCCCGCATTACGTGTTATGTGATTGGTATTGAGGTGACGCACATGCTAGGTGACGGGCGTATGGGCGTGCACCCTGTGAATTGGGACTCTGTTGTTCCCATGGCACTATATAGTGGCCCTACTTTTGTTGATATTTGTGTTTCCACCATGTGATAAAGTAATTGAGCTGTCAATCATGCTAAATATCATGTATAGGCTTTTATGCTGATATTGTTTGGAACCATAATGGTCGTTTCTTGCTGTCATCTCACTGATTTCATGGATATTTTATACTCACTCATATTCATGCATTCATATCATATCTCAGTCTCAGTGTTGTTTACTAATACATCATATCATTGTTGTTGGGCTTGTTTCATGACATTGTGACCCCGAGAGTGAGACTAGAGATATTGATGGCTAAGTGAGGCTGAGAGCCTGATTATGAGTGACAATTATGGGATCGGGTTGCACGCCGCAGAATGTTATATTGATTTATGCCTGGATCTAGATTATGATAGAATTTGGGCTGAAGGAGCCCCTCCGGAGTCTGTACATCCCCAATGAGCGCGGTTGATTATATTGAGAGTTGGATCTTACCTAGACATGGATCTTGTCCGAAGCATTTATTACCAAGAGATGGATCTTCTCCATGGGGCCAGATTGGCTTTTCCTCGATACTGAGTGGATGATGGTCGGTGATGTATATATTTCGGGATGGATCTTCCCTGGGCCGTATGGGCCACATACAGTACCGAGTGGTTGAGCGTGATGAGTGGAAAATGTGACAGTGAGATTGAGTACCCTGAGAGTGTGAGGATATGATTCATCTCTAAGATACGTGGCATTGCATGCACACATGACATACAGGCATAGAGGTGCATTTTTCCTCATGCTATATGGTTTCACATCATTCATGACTCATTATACATTGATATATGGGCATAGAGAGGGATATTATACTTGTTATCGGGAAAGAAAATGAAACTTCTTACTCCTTGTTGAAAAGATTTTGGGAAAAATCACAGTTTTCAAACTTACCTGTATTTTTGGCATTTTTGGCAAAAGAATTGACTTTTCACTAAGGTATTTGAAAAGCATGCCTATTTTCTGAACTATGAATGAGTTGAGCCTTTGACATACCCTTTTTATTACTTGTGTTATGCTATTATGAACTGTTGTAGTATACCGGTATTGGACCCGACCTTCTGATTGATCGTCACTACTTCCAACCTAAGGATAGGTTTGTTACTTACTCAGTACATGGGGTCGGTTGTACTGATACTACACGTCTGCACATTGCGTGCAGATGTCATTTGTTGATGATGATGTGTTCGATTGTTTCTGGAATTGAAGATGTACCTGCGTTCCTGTTGCAGCTGCCCCTGTTGTTCGGGTAGCGTTAGATTAGAAAGTTCTGTTTATGTACTTTTCAAACAGACTAAGTATTTATTTCATTTTTCTCTTTGTAAAATCGATTCGTAGAAGCTCATGATTTGTACTACCAACCATTGGGAAATGTATGAGATTTAGGTAATTTCTTTGATTAAATTGTTCTGTTAAATATTATTGAAACTAGATAGATGATAGTTGGATTACTTAGCGGGTTAGGTTAGGTGCCATCATGACTAGTGAATTTTGGGTCGTGACCCGGAAATATCTTCTTCTGCTGCATGTTTGTCTTATGTTCTTCTCATCTCACATATTCTCGAAGTCATGAAGGTAGATTTGACACCCTTTACTCCCAAGCATATTACCAACACTTATGATAAGAAAGCCTTCTCGATGAAGGGGTACACCTTGGGAGATGATGAATGGGTTAAGCGCGCCAAAGTTGAAAGCATTCCAGTGCCAGTTGAAGTTCAAAATGAAAAACCAGCATCTCAGTCGACTGTCTCTCACAATCTTCAGCAAATTCAGCATTATCTAGATGGGGTAAAACTGCTACTGGTTGAGATGAAGGAACAAGTAGGCAAGCTCAAGGAAGTTACCAAGGAGACTGGTACAGATGTGGCTAAACTCAGGATGGATATGGGAGCCACATGGAGACAAGGAACTAGGGCTTTCAATTCCATGAGTGAAAAGATGGACAAACTTGTCAAATATGTTAAAAATTCCTATGACTCCTGCACCAAAGTGATAAACACTCTCAAGTACTTCCTGGAAAGAAGTTAATGTTGCTCTATGTGATGGTGTTACAAATAATTTTTTTGCTTTTTGCTTCAGCTTGCTTGTTGGTGGTTTTTAAACAATCTTTTGCTTGGATCTGTACTAGATATGCCTCTGCTGAAGGCCTACTTTTGTTTCTCTAACCTCCTAATTAGTATGTATATTATTTTCTATATTATTTGTCCCGTGTGTTTTTCTTTCCTTTTTGCTTGATGTCAAAGAGGGAGAAAAAATGTAGAGAAGTAAACCACTCAGCAGGAGACATCAATTATTCAGGGGGAGATGGAAATAACATTAACTCAGGGGGAGCAATATATAAAAATGGAAGTCTCATAATTTATTTATGTTTACTCTCTCTTGATTGTCATCATCAAAAAGGGGGAGATTGTTAAGTTATATTTCAAAGTTTCAATGATGAAAATGCTATCTTATATTCGTTTGCAGGATTGCAGGATTCAAAACAAGCAAAAGGAAAGAATGAGATACTATCCAAAGATATGATTAATAAATTAAAGGGATCTCATTGCAGCACATTTATTCGAGCTCAATCAAAGGAATTCGTATTTCTAATCAAGGAAGCCTTCGTTAGCAAATATTTTGTATCTAAAAATAAGCTCAATCAAGGCTTGAATGACTCCTAAATACAAGCATGTGACAAGAAAAGTCACGATCGAATATGGCCTTTCCCAAGAGGAGGATTCGAAGAGGCACCCCTTGGGTCAAATCCCTTTGATGATCTCGTGCCTCTAATTTCGGTCAAGACTCAACGACACTTCCTTCTCCTATAAGAAGACTGCTAGATCACAGAGAAGACTTGCGCAACTACACACATTGTTTTCTAAGTTTCTCTACTTCCTAGCCTAAATACTATAATCTTTAGTTTATCAGTGTCTCAAAAGATAGGAAGAATTAGAACACAAAAGAGAGTTGTGTCAAACATTCAAAATTCATTGTTGCCATTTTTCGTTGGTGGTGAACGAGTCAAAACCATCTGTATTGTAATACTTTCAAAGATCTAAAGGGAGCCTTTGTGACCCAAGGGAAATTGGATGTAAGTACCACAACGGTACCGAATCAGTATAAAATTGTTGTGTTCCATACCTTTTATTTACTGTTATCTTTCATTCTGCACTTTGTTTAGTCAACTAAAATCATCGTTAGTCGACTAAGTTTTAATAGATCACAATTCACTCCCCTCTTGTGCTTTCATATATAATCTACCACTCGTGCTTAATGTAAGAGTTTGTGAATGAAAGAGAAATCTGTGTATATTGATTCGAAGTAGGAGAGTTATTAGTCTCCTATAGCATACAGGTGATATACAATCTATGGATAAGCTATAAAAAGTTTGAAGAAAACTACTCTACTAGGATTCGTATCCATTCAAATATTGTACCTAGCGAACTTATTAGGCTTTATACAAGTATCAAGTTTGTCCCTTAATAATACTTAGTAAATTAATTTTATGCTCAATAGTGTCAAAAATAACTCAGTTTTGTCACGTAAAAAGATAAGATTTTATACTTGATTAGAATCTCGTTAGTCGTTTTTGCAATGAGAGAAAGAGCCAAAACGAAATACAAAAAACGAATAAAACTTGAGAATACAGGACCATCATCATAATTACACAAACAAATGATAAGATGTTCATCATGCCGACGGATCAGCACATATATCCAGATCAAAAGGGACTAAAATATATCTTCAAATAACTAGAGCGAATATATCTTAGCGTGTTTTCCTAATGTAAAGGAAAGAATGCACAAAAAGAAAGATCTCTAATGTTGGTGCGTTTCTTGCTCTTTTTTGCGTTTCTCCACTTTCTTACGTTCTTTATTTCGTTTTCCTTTTCATTAAAGACAAAGACAATTGTACATTTCTTATCCTATTGTTTGTTGTAACGTCAGTAAGAGGCAGGAGCACACCACCCTTGTTAGCTAGCTAGGAGTTTGGTAGAATCCAATAATATTTGCAACTCATAAACATCTCTATATGTTCTTAGGACCCCTAAATATCTTTTAGTTGGATTGTGTAGAGCACGATGTTGATGGTGGCTCTGTTATTATCAATAAAAGCAAATGGGAATCACGAAAACTTTATAAAAAAACGTGAAAGGTTGTAAAAAGTGATGTTAAAAAATATTTGCATTTCTAGCGTCATGCAAATGCGTTAAATACGCAATAACTAATAAGTGATAATTTCACTTCTACATAAAGTTTGCAAAGGAAATAATTAAACTAAAAAGGAGTGCTTTCATAATTCTTCAACACTTCCATAATTCCTTAGCTTAATGTTTCATAATTGCTTTTCATACTATTTATATTACTGCCAGCGAGTTCTCTGGTGAATATATAACTCCCTTAGTTTCGCTATATGTGAAACTGCTTCTTTTTTTGTTTTTATTTATGTTCCAAAAAGAAATCTCGTTATATTAACAATTTAACGTTAAAATTCAAAGTTTAATTTTAGTGACGAGATTTTGTTGTCACAAAAATGGTACAGCTTATTCTAAAATCACAAGTTTTTTAAAAAAAAAAAAAATCTTTTTTCTTAAATTTTGTGTCTAATCAAATGGTGTAAAATCAAGTGAAGGGAGTATTTGGTATATAGGTGTATACCATCAAAATCGGGCTCGCCCGATTTCATATGGTTAATCGAGACCAGGACGACAGGCCAAGGTTCGATCACATGTTATATCGGATCGAGACATGAAGATATATTACCAAGCTCGTAATTCGAGGACCGATCGAGATCGAGACCAGCCGAGATCGAGACCGAGCGGGATTTGCATGGACCGAGATCGAAGAAAGCCTATTGAGTCGAATAATAAAAAGTCGAAAGATTCGTGATTGGGCAAGGATCGTGGCGAAATCTCGGCACTTATCAAGTCAAGACCGATTAATAAGCTAATCAAAGGATTTCCTTCTATATTTAGAATTGTACCATAAGTAGAACTCATCTACTATATAAAGGGGGTTCTAATCATTTTTGTAGACACATCACATTCACGCAGAACAAAGCAATATATTACATTTTCTTTCATAAGCTTTCATACTTTGTTGTTCAGTTCATACTCTTCATTAGCATACTTATTAGGTTCGAAGGCGACCTAGCTCGAGAGCTAAAGACGCGCTTTACATTGGTCTGCCTTATTTCTATTAATAGTCAATTTCTAATATCGATTTTCATATTTTTCATTTTGTGTCAAGTGAAATCACATATCCTTAAAACCACTTACAAATTTAATTGTTATATGATTTTAAGGGTAAACAGTTTGACGCACACCGTGGAGCTAAGGACAATAGTGATTGCCTGGTACTAATTTTCGTAACACACACTACTTTACACTTGTTCTTGTAAGCGTTTTTTATTCTAGGATCAGCATATCGAACTCTCAAGCAGCACCCACACACATCAACAATGGCATTGGTTTTCATAGCGAAAATGACAACATGACCGCCCCAGAGAACGAAGTTCCTCCAGTTGACCTCGAGGTGTTACCAGTTTCAGATCCCATCGATGTCAGTTCCCATGTTACCATTAATGCAAATAAGTCCGTCGACCCCGAAAATAGCGTCCGCAGAGACATTCGATCAACCGGTCAGAACGCACAGGGCAGCGAAGAAGGCGGTATCAGCCTTCGAATAATATTTGAAATGTTGCAGGCTCAACAAGCTGCAATAGCACAACTACAAAATCAGAACCATGCACCGAGTAGGGTTGAGCCCGAGCCATCACAAGACGTTGTTCACAGGGCCAGACCAGTGCTGGAAAGATCAAACATGAATGAATCAGGGACCGACCCCGCTATCATGAAAATTCTCGAGGAGTTGATAAAGCGAATTGAATCGGGGGAGAAAAATATTGAAGCAAATGACAAGAAAACAAAAACATATAACTCTAGAGTTGATTAAATTCTGGGGCCACCACCGATTTTGAAGGGTTTGGATTCAAAGAAGTTCGTGCAAAAGCCCTTCCCCCCTAGAGCGGCTCCCAAACCCAATCCAAAGATATTCCGCATGCCATAAATTCCCTAGTATAATGGATCTACCGACCCCAGCGAGCATGTCACTTCTTACACATGCGCAAAAAAGGGGAACGATCTAGAGGACGATGAGATTGGGTCTGTACTGGTGAAGAAATTCGGAGAGACCTTATCAAATGGGGCAATGATATGGTACCATAATTTCCCACCCAACTCCACCGATGATTTTTCCATATTCGCGGATTCCTTCTTTAAGGCGCACGCCCGAGCAATAAAGGTCGAGACTAGAAAGTCGGACCTCTTCAAGTGAAGCAGAAAGACAACGAGATGCTCTGAGAATTCGTATCTCGGTTCCAAATGGAACGTATGGATCCACCCCCGGTCACTGATGATTGGCCTATTCAGGCTTTCTTTCAAGGGCTAAACATACAAAGTTCGGTGGCCTCGCAATAATTAAAATAGAACTTGATCGAATATCCAGCTGTCACTTGGGCCGATGTGCATAATCGGCACTAGTCGAATAATATTTGAAATGATGCATCAGCCATCGGGCGCATCAAAGACACCAGGTGACCTCGACTTCAGCACACTGATCCGGCCTAGAGAAATCCTAATCAGATTTGCAAGTATCATGGAACCCATGGTCATAGAACAGAAGATCACAGACAGTCGAGGGAAGAGGTAGCCCGATTTTTCAACAAGGGGCATCTTCGAGAATTCCTAAGTGATCGGGCTAAGAACCATTTCAAGAACCGAGATTCAAACAGGCAGAATGAACAAGAGGAACCACAACACATAATCCACATAATTGTTGGACGGGTCGATATTCCTCAGGGGCCCATATTCAAATGCACCAAGATATCAATCACGAGGGAAAAGCGGATTCGTGATTATGTACCGGGAGATACCTTGTCTTTCAACGACAAGGATGCAGAGGGGATCTTACAACCCCACAATGACGCACTGATAATATCTGTTTTTATGAATAAAACTCAAGTTAAACGTATTTTGATTGATCCAAGCAGCTCGGCCAACATTATTCGATCGAGGGTCGTAGAATAGCTCGGTCTACCGGATCAAGTTGTGCCCGCAACCCAAGTACTAAATGGCTTCAACATGGCACGCGAAACCACCAAAGTTCCAATTACTTTCCTTTGAACGTGGTCGGGACCACCCAAGAAACAAAGTTCCATATGATCAAGGGTGACATAAGGTACAACGCGTTGTTCGGAAGGCCATGGATCCATAACATGAGGGCAGTACCCTCGACCATTCACTAGGTTCTGAAGTTCCCGACACCAGAGGGATTCAAAACAGTGTACGGCGAGCAACTCGCCGCCAAGGAGATATTTCAGTCGATGAAGTGATGCCGATATCGGCACTCTCATCAGCAAAGGGATCAGATTCAAAGGAAACACAGGAGGCAAAATAGCAACCACAGACACCGACCTCGACCCAATCGGAGAAGCAGGGGACTAACAATGATGATGACTATTGGATCTCTCGATCCTTCATAATTCCCGATGACTCCGACACCACCAAGTCAACGGTCGAAGAGCTAGAACAAGTTATACTGATCGAGAATATACCCGAATGAAAAGTATACCTGGGCACGGGGTTAACCCCCGAGCTCAGGAAGAAACTGATTCAATTCCTTTTAGCTAATATGGATTGCTTTGCTTGGTCCAATATCGATATGACAGGGATCCCACCAGAAATCACAATCCATAAATTAAGCCTGGACCCGAGATTTCATCTGGTGAAGCAAAAAAAAGACCCAGTCCGATATTAAACATGAATTCACCAAGGACGAGGTAACCAAACTTCTCAAAAGAGGATCCATTAGGGAAGTAAAGTATCCCGAATGGTTAGCAAATGTAGTGGTAGTCCCTAAGAAGGGAAATAAACTTAGAACGTGTGTAGATTATAAAGACCTGAATAAAGCATGCCCTAAGTATTCTTTTCCTTTGCCTAATATCAATTGTATGATCGATGCCACAGCCGGCCACGAGATTCTCAATTTTCTCGATGCCTACTACGGGTACAGACAAATACAGATGAACCCAGAGGATCAGAAAAGTACCTCGTTTATCACCAAGTATGGAACCTATGATTATAATGTAATGTCGTTCGATCTAAAAAATGCTAGTGCAACTTATCAACGCCTGGTAAATAGAATGTTCGAAGAAAAAATAGGAAAATCAATGAAAGTTTATATTGATGACATGTTAGTTAAATCCCAACGAGCAGAGGAACATTAAAGCATTTGCATGAGACTTTCGATATACTGAGGAAGTACAATATGAAGATCAACCCAGAAAAGTGTGCATTCGGGGTTAGCTCGGGTAAGTTTCTTGGCTTCATGGTGTCCAATCAAGGAATCAAGATCAACCCCGATAAAATTAAATCTATCAAGGATATCACGGTAGTAGCTAATTTAAAGATCGTACAAAGGCTAACGGGGCGGATAGCCGCCCTAGGGCGATTCATTTCGAGATCCTCAGATAGGAGTCACCGATTCTTGTCGCTGCTTAAGAAAAAGAGTAATTTTACATGGACTCCGGAATGCCAGTAGGCCTTGGAGGAACTAAAGCGGTATTTATCGAGCCCGCCGCTGCTTCACACCCCGAAAGCGGACGAACAACTTTACTTGTACTTAGCAGTCTCGGAGATAGCGGTAAGTGGAGTCATGGTCCGAGAAGAACAAGGTACACAATTCCCTATCTATTATGTTAGTTGGGCCTTAGGTGAGGCCAAAACCAGATATCCGCACTTAGATAAATTAGCGCTTGCTTTAATAAGCGCCACTAGGAAACCAAAACCATATTTTCAATGTCATCCAATATGTGTTGTAACAACTTATCCACTTCGAAATATTTTGCACAAACCCAAGTTTTCGGGTTGATTCGCCAAATGGGTCGCAGAAATTAGTGGGTACGATATTGAATATCAACCTCGAAATGCCATTAAGTCTCAAATCTTGGTTGACTTCACGTCGGCCCTTGTACCCGAGGTTGAAAGAGAACTGTTAATAAATTTGGGTACATCCTTGGGAGTTTGGACACTCTTTACGGACGGCACTTCGAACGCGAAGGGATTTGGGCTAGGCATCGTAATAAACCCACCCACAGGGAATATAGTTAGACAATCTACCAGGACTACAAATTGATTAACAATGAGGCCGAGTATGAGGCCATGATTGCAGTTCTCGAATTAGCTAAAAGCTTGGGAGCGGAGGTCATTGAGGCCAAATGTGATTCCCTCCTCGTGGTAAACCAAGTTAACAGGACCTTTGAAGTTCGAGAATACCAAATGCAGAGATACTTGGACAAACTACAGGTGACTCTACATTGATTCAAGGAATGGACCTTCCAACACGTACCTCGAGAACAAAACAGCGACACCGATGCCCTTGCAAACTTAGGGTCATCGGTAAAAGACGACGAACTCAACTCGGGGACGGCCGTACAACTAATGAAATCGGTGATCGAAGAAGTTCATACTGAGATATACTCCACAAGTATGACCCGAGATTGGAGAAACAAGTACATAGAGTATTCAAAAAACAGAAAACATCCATATGATCCAAAGGAATCGAGAGCTCTACGCACAAAGGAAGCACGGTTCACCTTGTTTGAACACGGAACACTGTTTAGAAAGATGTTCGGTGGACGTTGGCAATATGTCTAGGACCGGGAGATACCGAATACGTCTTACGAGAAGTTCACGAGGGCACTTGCGAAAATAATTCTGGTGCTGAATCATTGGTCCACAAAGTAATCAGAGCAGGGTACTATTGGACTGATATGGAGAAATATGCAAAGAAGTTCGTTCGAAAATACAACAAATGCCAAAGGCACGCGCCAATGATTCATCAACTCGGGGAACTGCTCTACTCAATCTTATCCCCATGGTCGTTCATGAAATGGGGGATGAACATCGTCGACCCTCTTCCATCGTCCGTAGGTAAGGCTCAGTTTATTTTGTTTATGACTAATTATTTCTCTAAGTGGGTTGAAGAACAGACTTTCCAAAAAGTTAAAGAAAAGGAGTTCATTGACTTTATTTGGGACCACATCATATGTCGATTCGGGATGCTATCAGATTGTGTGTGATAATGGAAAGTAGATCATCGGCATTAATGTGACTAAATTTCTCTAAGATCACAAGATCAAAAGGATCCTACCAATGCCTTATCACCCCAGTCGGAACGGCCAAGCCGAATTGACTAACAAAACTATCATCCAAAATCTTACGAAGAGATTGACAGATGACAAAGGGAAATGGAGAGAAATTCTACCCGAGGTTCTATGGGCATACCGCACAACATCTAAATCCAGTACTGGAGCAACACCATTCTCGTTATTTTATGGTGCCGAAGCTCTAATCCCGGTCGAGGTCGCAGAATCTCGCATCAGGTTCCGATATGCAATATAGAAGAGTCAATTAACGCGCCCATGAATACAAGCCTAGAATTGTTGGATGAAAGGCGCGAAGCTGCCCTCGACTGATTGGCCGCCATAAAATAGTGGAAGGTACTAAAAAATTGAAGAGCCAATCTTCGACATTTTAACATCGGGGACTTTGTGCTAAGAAAAGTCACCCTCAACACCCGAAATCTGAATGAAGGAAAACTGGGTCCGAACTGAGAAGGACCATACCAGATTCTCGAAGTCCCAAAAGGATCCTACAAGCTCGGCACGATGAACGGCGAACAACTAACGAGCAACTGGAACACATCACACCTAAAACGATACTACTGCTAAGGTACGTCCCCCTTCCATTTTCATTTCTATTTTAAACTAAATCTTGCAGGTGTTTGACCAGAAACAACGATGGACTCTTCGACACGAAGTCTTTAGGTCTGAAAGCACAAGTTGCATTCTTTTTCCCTTAGACCGGTTTTGTCACAAATCGATTTTTTGGCGAGGTTTTTAATGATGCAACCATTAGTCGTGCTAAATTAGAACAATTCAATAGTATTTGTGTCTTCTTTGCAATCAACCTCGAATACTTGGGGGCATTTCCCTCAAATGTCAACTTTATTGCGAGGAAATTACTTCATAATAGCGGGGTCTCGATAAGTGAAATTTGTAGGTCAAACGGTCAAATGAACCGTGCGCGCATAGGTTGCTCCAGCCCTGGCACAGAACATGTACGCATGTATAATCATTTATAAAGAGAAGTATTTTTCCTTGCTGATATCTCATGCCTCAGAAAAGTTATTCTACTTTACAATTTCATACTCTCGATCTATTATGGATACATGCTTAAGGGCCGATCATAACCAGAGTTTGGATAATCATCCCCACGCTCGGGGACTACCATCCGAAAAGTAAATTTGAACAAGATTAAATTATTGAAACTTCGAGGTCATAAGACCTTTTAGGCAACCCTCAATTTTTAAAGGCCACGACAACCCCACTCACGGAATGATACTTCGGGCAAACTCGAAGTAAAACAGGAAAATAAGCCCAACGGGCAGATCCCGTACTAAGAGGCTATGGCCGAATTAACACAGTTCAGAGATGACCGAATTCCGTAACAAAATAGGCCTTCGAATTCTTTCATAACCAGTTAAAAAGGCTATCCCCGGCAAAGTCGTAAAAGGCTTCGATAATACTAAGCCTTGAAAACACTAATGAATACAAGATTGTTTGAACTCTCGAACGATCCCTATTATTTCATGCTAAGGTATTAAAAGTTTTGTAAACACAAGTGACAAAAACTTTTTCAAGCCGAAAAGGGGAGAATGCCTTACTTGTATAAACAATCTTTTTACAAAGGCCAGATCAGCCTAATACAAAAAAATACAAAAGTCTAAGGGCTGTTTTTTCTTTGAGTTCGGGAGACCATTCTCGCTCAACTAAAAAACCTAAGGGTTGCCTTATTTTGAGTTTGAGCATACCATCGTCCGATCATAAAGCCTAAGGGCTATACTTATTCTATTTCAAGTAAATTGTCTCAACCTCGGACCTTAGAATGCAACTTCATAATTTTATAAGGAAGAAGGGAAGAAAGGTCTTTATATATATATATATATATATATATATATATATATATATGTGTGTGTGTGTGTGTGTGTGT
>ML369630.1:0-44379 GCA_005239525.1 Nicotiana knightiana
GAAAACTAGCCTATAGGTGAAACATTCACCCGATGTTAGGCAGGGGAATAGCTGCTAATTTGTAATATGAATCAATGACTTTGCAACTACTTGTTGCAACAAATAATTCCATAACTCATGACCTTACGTTATTCTCAATCGTGATTATGTACACGTTCGCGTGACGTAGTTATGATTCCCAAAATAAATCAAGGTATGCGTTCGCGCGACCTTGACCAAATAATCTTGATAATTAATAAAGCGTGATTAATTATGTACACGTACGTGTGACATGATTTTTAGCGCACTAAATAAAATGAGTACACGTACGCGTGACTCGTTTTCAAGATAATTCCATTATCACGAATAATGGAGTAATTAAAAGCGGTAAAAGGTAAATGCACATAGGATTCTAAAACGTGTAATTAAAAAATTTAATTAAGCCAGGTATGATTAAAGCGACCGTGCTAAAACCACGGAACTCGGGAATGCCTAACACCTTCTCCCGGGTTAACAGAATTCCTTATCCGGTCTTCTGGGTTCGCAGACAATTTAAACAGAGTCAAATTTCCTCGATTTGGGTTTTAAGATAAACCGGTGACTTGGAACACCAAATAAACTATTCCAAGTGGCGACTCTAATAAATAAAATAACCCCATTTCGAATAAGGTCACTTTAATTGGAAAAACTCCCATACNTGGGCTAGTAAACAAGATAAACTAAAACATGAATTAGGGACTGAGTGATTTGATAATAGTCATCATCATGAGAAATTCAGATTGCATTCCGGCGATAATAGAATGGCCAACATGAGAAGATTCATGAGAAATTCATAGAATGGTCATTCAGGAAGACGCTACCCTAAAACAAGCCATGATTATCGCAAGGCGAATCAGGGTCATCGAGGATGTGAGAAGACGCCAAAGATAAAGAGGTAAAGCATCTCTAGGTAGCCCTTCATAGCTCTAAATCGTAGTACTTCCCTAAAGGGGGGGGGGGGATATGGAGTCATGTGGCATTAAGTCATAATTAAGTGGTTTTAGTGACTATGGAATGTTAAAGGAAGAGTACGATAAAAATGAGAAAGAAATGAGACTGCACTTATCCAAATTCTACAAATATGCTACAATTCCAGAAAATTATGCAAGCACGATGTCAAGGAGAGGGAGTAAGAATTCCGACTTGGGATGTTTTTGATAAATAAGGAGCTAGTGCGAGAGGTAAGTTAAGAAATTAACCCAAGAAAGATTACACGGAATATTGATATGAGAGTGAGCCAACGAGTGGTTAGTAGTTGATTTAAGAAGAGTGTTGTTATGGATAGACAAGAGGTTACAAATAAATCAACAGATCATGCAAAATAAACATAGTGAACCCCAACATGGGGAGTTCAGCCTCACAGATATTACACCGGAACCCCTGAGAAATATTCGGATAGGAATTGGGGTAGTTAAACGTATCGTATGAGTATTACGGAAATAAAAGAGAGTGCCATTGGGAAAATAGTCAAAATATCATGTTTAGAATCAAACCTATAAGCAGAAGGGTTTAGAGGTAAGTAACCACGGATAATTATAGGCGAGGAGGAGCATCAAAAATTTCGTCGAGTATATGACGTAATAAGCTCGCAGCTTTACAAGATTCAGATGGTCCTCCTTAAAGTACGACAATGAAATACTAGATGAGAAAATAAGGAAGAAGGCTTCAACCTAAGCAGAGTGACCTAAAGAGGAAATCGTCTTGTAACGAGAGTCTCACTACAACATGGTATGCACTACATAAGAAAGTGGCACCTATCGTGGCTAATGAATAGGAAGTAAAATCAAAAGTAATATTTGAGATCATGTGAGTTTCACAAAAACTCCAACATGCATAGGAGTTAAGATAAGCTAAGTAGGCACACAAAAAGGAGGAAGAAAGACCAGGAAAAGTAATAGCTTATGCTCAAAGAAAGCTGAGAATGAACGAAAAAGGAATTATACGATCAACGATCCAGAGTTAGTACATTATGAACGCACTTAATATTTCGGGGTATTATCCAAGAAGAATATGTGTTGACAATCATACAACCATCAAAGAATCCGATATAAGTTAAAAGAAAGAATTGAGTCCAGGGCATAGACAAAGGATTGAGTTGTTAAAAGATTGTATCATGAATATTCCTTAACGCCCATAAAAGGCTAAGGTAATGACCCATACCGGGAGCCGTAGATCGGAAGATGGCATAAGCCTACATAAATTATGATTAGAAGGAAGAGGAAACTAAAGAGTTACATCAACTAAGTAAATCGGGAATCTGATTATTGGACCTAAAGAATTGTAGAAATCATGACCGAGAACATTGCAAGGTCAACCTTAATTTTAGAGGAACAACAGAGATAGTACAACAACCATAGTATATAAAGGCTCTTGATAAATCTAGTTAGAAAAGTAAAAGACTCATAAGAAGTCAGTGTAAAGCTCCCACCGGATTGTGTATGCACCAAAGGTGCAAGTGTTATTATAAGAGCTTCAAGTTGTGGATGTAAATTGTACCTATGTGGAAGGAAGGTCATGAAAGAAATAGAATATATGATGAGATATTTTAAGTCAAAGGTAAAAAACGTACGAGATACTCATGCACAGAAGGTTTTGAATAGTCCGTACTGCTGATAAAAGGCTAGAAGTGCGGGGATTCAGTATCCAGGAATGATAGCAGCATCGTCAGTGGCATACTTTCCAGCCTATGATTTCTAACTACCGAAAGATCTAATTAGAGGGTAAAAGAAGAGTTATAGACGATGGGATGTCTCAGTTGATGTCCCAGAAAAGCATAAAGAAATCAGTCGCAAGCTAAAGTACGGTAAGGCGACAGGTTTTGGAAAGACAAGAGTAAGGATAAGAAAGGGCGAGTGAGGAGTTGCCAATGAATATATAAGTCCTCAGGATTAAGACCACGAAAACAAGAAGAGATGATGGTTTCTCTAAGTTATACAAGCTCAGTATAGCCAAAGAACTCAAATGAGTCTAAGACTAATGATATTTAGAAGAGATGGAATGCTACCCTGTTAGTAGAATGAAGGTGTAATTGTGATAGAGAAAGGATGACATTTGGGCCTTTGATGAAGTAGTGATTTCATGAATAGTACGGGATTAAAATACCCATATAAGGTAAATCATATTGGGATGCTATAAGATACGATTAATGAAATACAGTATCGCCCTTAAGTGGATCAGGAAAAATCACTTCAAATATTCCTCGAGGAAACGTAAGCTCTAGTGGCAAGGTATGACGTAAGAAGTTTCAAGTTACCAAGGGTATTTTTTATATTAATATGGAGCGAATTAACACGGGATGGACAAAAGTTACAAAGTATGAGATAAGATTAGACCATCATTCTTACGATGAACAGTAATGAAGAGGCATTAAAGGACTTAGATTTATACATATTGGATAAGCAACAAGAGTAAGATGTAATTTGATAGCAGACCTCAACAACGATAAGTCGAAGTAAGAATTATGGTATAATATGACCTACCTAGATACAGTAAAAATCACGTGGTTAGATAACCGGTTCTATGAAACAAGATGTAGCAATAATTTTGATTTCAACAAAATACCGAGCAAAGAACTTTAGTATACCTACAAATGCCTAGAGGGACATTTCATCAAGCTCTATATATGTTTACAAAGTGAGGCCTAGAGATTGGCTAGAAGCTAGAGGAGAAAGGGGAGAAGAGTCGCATAGGCGCACTTACAAGGTCAAAGTCGTATAGGTTGCATGATAGAATATAGCAACAATTACGAGATTGGAAAGATCCTGACCACAAGTCGTGGTACGAGGAAGAGGACAAAAGGAAGGAATGCCCTAGCCCTTGGAATTATTCACAGAACAGTTGCCTCGATGACAAGAGGAGCACTAAATTATTCGTAAAAGCTATGGGTTATGAGAATGAAAAGTGCATCAGTCAATATTCGAGGATGAATGTTCCAAAGGGGGGAATGATGTTACATCCCGCATTTTTTGTATGTTTAAGTTTCATCGTAAGTTATTCGACATTTAAGTTAATCGACGTAAGATCGGGCATGGGATTATTTTGATGTTATAAGCATTATGCTCTTTCAAACAAGTTATGAGTAAATTCGTGAAGGTGAGAGGGGAAGAAAATCAAAGAAAATGAGTTTTCGTCCAAATTTACATATTGGGATAAAATATTGGCCGAGCGATAATACACGATATTTACGGAATAGTACCATACAAGATACCATATGACCATGATAGTAGGATGTATAAGGTATATTAAAAATTGGTATAATTTTAAGTAAAGATTGAAATACCCCACCCCACCCCACGTGGCAGCTTGTGGTATTCAACCAAATGACTCATTAGTCATTTATATTATGTGTCACATTAAGGGAAAAGGTTGATAAGAGTTAATTTGACAAAGAAATTGCATGAATGGCGTGGTTGGTCAAACATCTGCATTTCAGTGGAGTAGTAATATGATTTATTCAGTAGTTAATGTGGAAACTTGGTCAATGGGTATACCAAGTTATCAAGTTTGCAATTTTCTAATATGTGATAATCAAAAATTTTAATGCTACTTTGGTAGTGATTCTTGAAACTTCTGATGTATATTGTGGAGGAGACCTCAAATGGAATTATGGGTTTCCGTATATGGCTGTGGTTTTAAATTTCAGTCAATTTCTTAGTCCAATTTTATACTATTACGAAAAAATGAATTATCTCACATCAAGCCGCTATGCAAGTTTCTAACGTTTAAGTCAATTGTTTTCTTAACTTGGTTGCATGGCGTGGTGATAGCTCTGTTTCTACACTTGGTTTCTTTAGAATTCCAATAGCTCAGGCTTTGTATTGTAAATCCACTGTTCAAGAATATCATACAACTTTTTTCCTACTCCAGGTATGTTAAGGCTATCCCTTCTTTCTTTTGGCATGGTCCAAATTATAATGAAGAAACGAGCAAATACACAATTTTTATAAATTACTCTATTCATAGAAATAGTAGGGGTGTCTATATTCTTGATTCACCATGAGAATTATTATTATTTTCTGTTCATGGGTCTCAGAATAATACGCATTTGGAAGAGTTTATTCGAAAGGAATATTGAGATTATTACGTACTTTTCATGCATTTCAAATATGTGCATTGAACCATGACCAGATGGCGTTATATACGCATATATATGTAAATATATGTATATGGGATATGGGAAAAGGTTACGGCGTTGTATGTGCATCACACCTGATCAACTGGTATATGATGATGATGTTGCCCACAGTGGCTAAAATATGATTCAAATGATGTTATATACGCGTATATATATATGTATATATATATATGATTCAAACAACATTATATACGCGTATATATGTAAATATATGTATATGGGATATGGAAAAAGGTTACGGCGTCATATACGCACCACCACTTGATCAGCTGGTATATGATGATGATGTTGCCCACAGTGGCTGAAATATGATTCAAACGGTGTTCTATACGCGCATATATGTATGTATATATATATATGATTCAAACAGCATTATATACACGTATATATGTATGTATATGTATATGGGATATGGGAAAGGTTATTGCGTTATATACGCACCACCACCTGATGAGCTGGTATACGATGATGATTTTGCCCACAGTGGCCGATATGATATGATGGGATGCCCTCAGATGCTGATGATGTTATGAAACATATACCTATGCACGACATGACATTCATACACATATGCATGCTGCTAAAAGTGATTTATGATTTACAAAGCTATTCAGACTTACAGGTTGAGTCATGTACTCTATATTTCTTCCATGTCTCTTATGTACATTATGTGCCTTACATACTCGGTACATTATTCGTACTGATGTCTCTTTTGCCTGGGGACACTGCGTTTCATGCCCGCAGGTCCCGATAGACAGGTCGAGAGCCCTCCAAGTAGGCTATCAGCTCAGCGGAAGATGTTGGTGCGCTTCATTTACTTCGGAGTAACTTGTTTGGTTAGTATGATTTAGACGGGTATTGTTTGGTATGGCGGGACTTTATCTCGACCTTTATGACATTTATGTACTCTTAGAGGCTTGTAGACATATGTCGTATACGTGAAAGATTGTACGGCCTTGTCGGCCTATGCTTTGAGTTTCTAAATGATTATGTTGGCCTATTAGGCCCGTATGTCACGTGTATATGATAATGTAATAAGAAAGATATGCTACGTTGGTACTCGGTCGAGTAAGGTATCGGGTGCCCATCGCGGCCTATCAGTTTAGGTCGTGACAGCTTCAATGACTTCCGCTCCTAGGCCTTTGGCCAATTTGAGACCTGCAATCATAGCCTCATACTCGGCTTCGTTGTTAGTCAACTTTTCAATTTTTATAGATTTTCTAATTATGACATGTGTAGGTGGCTTCAGAACTATGCCGAGCCCGGATCCTTTCACGTTCGAGGCACCGTCGGTGAATAAGGTCCATACCCCTGATGATGCAACCATTTTGGTAGAAGTTCTTTTTCTACCTCGGGCACAAGGGGCGGGCGTAAAGTCGACCACGAAGTACGCCAACATTTGGGACTTGATAGCCGTTCGGGTCTGATATTCGATATCATACCCCCCGAGTTCGATGGCCGATTTGGCCAGCCGGCCTGATAATTTGGGTTTAGTCAATATATTTCAAAGAGGACATGTTGTTAAAACACATATATGGTGACATTGAAAATAAGGCTTGAATTTTCGAGATGCACTTATTAATGCAAGAGATAATTTTTCTAAGTGTGAATACCTGGTTTCAGCATCTCCCAAGGTTTGACTGACATAGTAGACAGGGAATTGCATACCTTGCACATCTCGAACCAATACGCCACTTACCGCTACCTCGGGCACTACTAAGTACAAGTATACCGTTTCATCCTCCTTTCGGGTGTGGAGCAAAGACGGGCTTGCGAGATACCGCTTTAACTCCTCTAAGGCGTGCTGACACTCTGGAGTCCACTCAAAGTTCTTTTTTCTTTTTGAGTAAGGAGAAAAAGTGATGGCTCCAATATGATAACCTCGAGATGAATCAGCAGAACGTCGCTATCCGTCCGGTCAATTGCTGTACGACCTTCACATTGTTCACCACCGTGATTTCTTCGATGGCCTTGATTTTGTCGGGGTTGATTTCTATCCCTCTTTTTGATACCATGAAGCCTAAAAATTTGTCTGAATCTACATAGAAGGCGCATTTCTCGAGGTTGAGCTTCATGTTGTATCTTCTAAGGATGTCAAAAGTTTCCTGCAAACTTCGATGGATTTGCCTATTTGATGTTCGAACATCTTATTAACTAAGAGCTGGTACGTGGCCCCTGCGTTTTTTAGCCCGAAGGGCATTACGTTGTAGCAGTATGTGCCATACTTCGTGATGAACGAAGTTTTTTCCCTATCCTCCGGGTTCATTTGAATTTGATTATACTAGGAGTAGGCATCGAGAAATGTGAGGATCTCGTGGCCAACTGTTACATCAATAAAGCCATCGATGTTGGGCAACGAGAATGAATCTTTAAGGCATACTTTATTTAAGTCTTTATAATCTACGCACATTCTTAATTTGTTCCCTTTTTTGGGAACTACTACTACATTGGCCAAGCATTCGAGATATTTTACTTCCCTGATGGACCCTATTTTGAGGAGTTTCGGTACCTCGTCTTTGACGAACACATATTTTACCTCGGACTGAGGCCTTATTTTTTGCTTCACCGATTTGAACCTGGGGTCGACGCTTAGCCGATGGGTGACTATTTCCGGTGGGATCCCTGTCATGTCTAAGTGGGACCAAGCAAAGCAATCAATTTTTTTAATAAGAAATTGAGTTCCTTCCTTCCTAAGTTCGGGAGTTAATCCCGTTCTCAGGTATACTTTTCGATCTGTGAGATGTTCTATCAAAACAGCTTGCTCCAGTTCTTCGACCGTTGGTTTTGTCGCGTTAGATTCTTCAGGGACAACGAAGGTTCGGGGAATGAGGAAGTCTTCTTCATCATCCTCGGGGACCTATTTATCTTCTGACCCCTCTAAGATGGAGGATATGGGTGCCGGTGCCATGTCGTGTACTGCAAACATCTACTTTTCCACATTCTGCTCTCCATATACCTTTTTTACACCATTTTTTGTGGGGCACTTCATTATTTGATGAAGAGTTGTTGGCACTGCCCTTATGTTATGTATCCACGGCCTTCCAAACAAGGCATTGTTTCTTATGTCACCTTCGATGGCATGGAACTTGGTGTTTTGAATTGTACCAGATAATCGACGGGAGGATGATTTCCCCCTTTGTTGTCTCGCTTGCATGTTGAATCCATTGAGGAATCGAGAGGTGGGTATGATTTGATCGAGCAGTCCGAGCTACTGCACCACCTTCGATCTGATTATGTTGGCCGAGCTACCTGGGTCCACGAGCACATGTTTAATTCGAATGTTATCCAAGAGAAAGGAAATTACAGGTGCATCATTGTGTGGTTGAGACAAATTCCTGAAGTCTTCTTCATTGAATGCAAGAGTATCCTTGAATACATAGTTTCGGGTTTGCTTTTCTGTTGTGATGGATACTTTTGTTCACTTGACAATGGGCCCCTGCGGGATGTCGATCCCTCCAATGATCATGTGGATGACGTACTGTGGTTCCTCTGCTTCATTTTTCCTGTTCGCCTCTCTCTCTCGAAATTGGTTCTTAGCTCGGTCGATGAGGAACTCTCGAAGGTGCCTTTTTCTAATGAGTCGGGCTACTTCTTCTCGGGGTTGTCTGCAATCCTCGGTCCTATGACCGTGGGTGCCATGATATTTGCATATCAAGTTAGGGTTCCTTTGCGGAGGATCTGATAGTATGGGTTTCGGCCACCTGGTATCTTCGTCATATCTATGGATAATACGGCGTCTTGAACATCAATATTGATGTTGTACTCAGATAGCCGGGGTGCCTCTACTGGCCCTGTGTGCCTATTAAAGCTGGCTTTGTTCACGAGTCCCTAAGGATTCTAGCCCTGATCTATCCTCTGATCATTTCGAGGTATATTGTGCCTCGGGATATTTCTCCGATATTCTTTATACGGTGGATACCTTTTTTGTTTGGCCTTTCTGGTGCCAGTTCGACTCGAGGAGCCGTTTCTGGTGGTGTTGTACTTGGAGTTTTTTTGTTGCTTTGTAGCTGAGCAATAACCACTTGTCATGCTTGCAACATCTCAAAAATGACACGAAAGATAACTTCTCTTCCCTTTTGAGCAGGGGCTCTCTATGCTTCATGTTTTTCATCTTCGCGCACACTTCTGTCTGTATGAGAGCTTACATCGATATGTTGAGCGTTGTGTGAGCCTTATCAACGGGGATTTGTACTGGTGTCCCTTCAGGGTTTTGCGGTGGTACACCGACGCTTGAAGTAGTTGCAACTTTCTCTCCATGATCCTTTGGACCATTCTTTTCATGTGCATTCACAGAGTTAAACTTTTTTTGACCTGAAATTGAAGATTCTTGGGCAAGAAAGGTGTAAAGAATAACTTGTGTTTTTAGAAAACCAGCACTAAAACAATCACTATTATTTTTTAGCCCCACGGTGGGCGCTAAATGGTTTACCACGAAAATGGTAATTACAATTACATCTGATTTTGTGGTTCTAAAAATATGGAACTATTTTAATACTGGTTGTTTAGGCAACGAATTCTAACTGAGAGCTAAGAAAAATGATATAAGAGCAAAAGATAATGGAATTGTGCAAACCGAGCAGTTATGAGACGGGGTTTCGGGCTGGTCGGAATAGGGCCTCAAGGTCGAGTTGGAGAGCATGACAGAGGGAGGTCGAGGAAGATATAACAATATTGAGGGCCTCGAAGATGTCCTCTTTATGATCAACAATGAGCAATAAATGAAGAACAATCAATGGACACAATAAATAGAAACCAATAAATCAATGGAACAATTGTAGAGAATATTTGAGTTAGAGAGTAGAGAATGTTGTTGTTCTTGTATTGAATATCATGTATCCTACAAAATAACAAGGCTCCAATTTATATAAGGGAAAATCCCAACATGGCACATGTGTAATTATTACAATGAAATACAGCTGGTACAACTATTTAATGATCCGGTACGGACTTGTACTATCTTTGTAGGCGTTGTCAGCTATAATCACGTGCCCTTGGAATTTCCCGCCTTCACATGATTGTTTTCGATCTTTACCCTGCCTCCAGGTATATCGATCCCTCGGACTACCTCCTCGAGGGATGCACCTCGGGGTTGAACCTCAGATCCTACTCTGATACAATCGAGGTTGAGGCTCAGAATGCTGTCGAAGCCTTCAAATCGGCCGTCCCCAGTTTGACCGTATACATCTTCCTTGGTTGAGGATTTCCCAACCTTCTCTATTTTCTCAGCGAGATTTATTTCCTTCCTCAACTGTCGTAGTTGTTTCTAGATTTCTGGTTCGTACAATTGCATTTATTTCCTGGAAGATCGAGTCATGCACCAATCAAACCTGTAGCCTGCGCACAATCAAAGAACACCAAATGTAAAAAGAGAACAATAAAATAAAAAGAAAAATTCTTGAATTAGCACTACAACTATTCAAAACACTATTAATTGCCAATCCCCGGCAACAACGCCAAAATTTGATGAGCGCAAAACAAAAACTTAAATATGTTCGCTAGTCAAATATAGTAAAATATAATATTGTATCCACAAGGATTGGACTTAAACAATATTTGCGTAGTTTATAGCTTTATTTCTATCCAAGATGATCAATAATTGATAGTTATGTGATTAAAATTAAATTTAACAAAGATTCTAAACTATTGACTAATGAAAGTCGAACAAGAAGCAAGCAAAGAAGGTTATCAGTGGAAGGAAATAGGGTTTTGATAGGATATGTGCAAGACAAAAATTTAGGACCTAACCCTAGATAATTCACTTCTATTGTTCAAGCGAGTCTCTTGAATTCACTTGATTATTAGTTAAATGTTTAGTAGAAACTCCTCTCTCGATTAAGTCTCAACCTCACAAGATGAACTAAGTTAAGCTCCATGAAGATATGCAAGAATTTGTAGTGGATTAGTCTTTAGGAGAACCACTTTCAATTATCCTCCTAACTAGATTAAATCAACAGTTCAATTAGCCTCTTTTGATTACTAAGAAGAATTAATGAATTCAACCATCACAATAGAATGCAAAGATATCACAAGTTATGCCCCTCTCGATTAAATGAACAAGTGAATATAGATGCAACAATTAAATTATCCAAATTGATTTAATACATAATACTAGAGTTATAATTCACACACAAGTATTAGTACACCACATTCATCAAACCCTAAAAATAACTACTCCATGGATATGGAGTAATTCATCACAAATAAGTTTAAGTCAAAGGAAAACATAAAAGGATCCAAACTCATGTCTTGAGTGAGGATTGAATGGTGAACTCCTTGTACTTCTACTTCTCCACCTCCTTCATGGCTTCCTTAGGCCTTAGATGTGTCCAAAGTCCAAAAATAACATTTTTTCATGTATATATACCAAGTAGGGTCGGGCCAAATAAAAATAGCTTTTCATGCGAGAAATAGGACAATTACACTGTAAAATTTGCACAAACGTGCTGCATGGGGCGATGCGCCACGTGGGGCATTGAGGGAGACTTCAGAGAGTGTGAAATTACAGTAAGAAGCAATTTTGGGCAGCCGCGATGCGCTGCCCCACTCGACGCGGTTGTGGGCCTTTCTTTGAAAACAAATTTTTATTGTGTTTTTGACATCCAGGCTTGGTCCTTGACCCCTGAACATGATCCCGGCTTAATCCCTTGGGCTTTTACACAGACTTCAAAGCTCCAAATCATTTGAATTCATTCAATTACATCTACATAGCTCGGAATCACCGCTACAAGGTATAAAACACATAATAAGTAAATACACTAGTTATTAAAGCTCAAACACAATTAAAGTGCAGTAAATTGGAGTGTAATAAGAGACTAAAACATGATATTATAGCTTACCATCAATACAACACAAGAAATAACCTTGCTAGGCTAAAAAAATATCCAACCTCACGAACCGATTGGCCAAATCATGTACATCCCATACTAATGGTATGTCCCTAACTGGAATACAAGCAAGACTCCCCATGCTCTTAGCCTTGCTACTCAAAGCATCGCCCACCATGTTGGCCTTCCCCGAGCGATAAAGAATGGTGATATCATAGTCTTTTTGTAGCTCTAACTACCTCAGTTGCCTCCTGTCAGATCCTTTTGCTTGAATAAGTGTTGGAGACTCTTATGATTTTTGAACACCTCACAAGACACACCATAAAGATAATGCCTAAGAATCTTTAGCGCATGAAAAATGGTTACTAACTCCAAATCATGTACATGGTAGTTCTTCTCAAGGAGATTCAACTAAAACGAAGAATAAGAAATGAATCTACCCTTCTACATCAACACACATCCAATGTCAATCCGTGAAGCATCATAATAGAGTGTATAACCTAACCCTGAAGGTAAAACCAGAACTGGAGCTATAGTCAAGGTAGTCTTTAGCTTCTGAAATCCCTCCTCACACTTATTGGAGCACCTAAATGGGGCACCCTTCTGTTTCAATCAATTCAATGGGGTGGCTATAGATGAAGACCCCTCCACAAAATGGCGATGATAAGAAACCAACCAAGAAAACTCCAGATCGAAGTAGTAGTAGACGGTCACGTCCAACTTCGAACTACCTCAATCTTCTTTGGATCCACCGTAATCTCTTCACTGGACATGATGTCTGGCTATATTTCTATATTTTTAATGCATTACTTACCTTACAATATGGGGCTTTAATTCTAATCTATACCATATGTGTGCTTAGTTGAGTCTATTTTATGTGTAGGTACGTTGAAGACGAACTTGGGAGAAAAGTAAAGATTTTATGTCATTGACCTCTATGTTGTGTGAGGGCACTTAATTAATGTAGGAAAGGCCATGTCATTGACCTCTATGTTAGAGTAAGTGAGTGAGTTGTGAATAATGCATGGTACTTGTGAGTCAAATCTTGAGGAGAAGATGTTACACCTTATGCTTAGTCTATTTTAAATATTCCTGGTGTGATGAGTTAGGAGAATTTTTTAAAGAGGTCGTGTCTATGTAAAGTGTAGTTTGATTGCTTTAGGACGAGAAACGCTTAAGTGTGGGATAGTGATGTTTGGATATAATTCCATATTTTTAGTACATTATTTACATTATATTTTGGAACTTTAATGCTAAACTATACTATATTTGTGCTTAATCGAGTCTATTTTATGTGTAAATACATTGAAGATGAAATTGGTAGCAAAGCAAAGATTTTATGTGTATTTTATACACTACAAGAAAGGAGCTATGATTAATTGATTATTGAATACGCAAGGATTAAAGTTGAACATTACAAAGGAAATCAAAATAAAGAAAGGAGAACAACTGAATAGGAATCAAAAGCCAAAAAAAAAATGAGAATGACAAAAGAGTTTGAAAAGTTAGGAAGCCAACATTGAATTGCAAATAAGCAGTTAGCGACGCGAGAGAAATTCCTCACGTTAGGCTTCGTGATGCGAGGTGCAGTGCGGGCTGCTTCGCTCGTTTCACGTGGCAATGTGTGGTCTGGATCTCGAAGTTGTATTGTCTCCTTTTTGGTTTTGGAAATGATTATTTCGTTTAAGTTTTTTCCTTACACATATAAATAGTCATTAAACACCATTTTAAGGAAGTTTTGGCGACCAGAGGACAAGTATCACGCTTGGAGGAGGCTTCTAACTAGTTTTTATTCTCTTCTTTTAATCTCATAATTTATTAGTTGTAGAATTTTAGGTGCTGCATGAACGTTGTAGTTTGAAACTTGAATTGTATTATTATTTTATCGTATTGATTTATTTATCCAATTTTGTGTTTAATTATTTGATTTCTTTATCACCAATTGAATACTATCTACGAATCTAGGATTGAACTCGGGAGAGGGAATTCTATATTGCATATAAGATTGAGTAGATCAAGATCTTAACTCTAAGTGGGGGCGGATTTGCGGTTAGGATAGAAATATACCTAATCACCTTGCTTGGTTACTATAGAGGAATTATTAATGCATTCTTGTTAATTCTAATGCCATAGGAATATATGTGTTACATTAGCTTGAATAGGCGAGTAGTACTTCAAGAGAAGTCTACGAGAAATATTAACCATGTCAACCAATAAACTAGATAAGTTAATTAGACAATTCAACTAGAAAACTCAACCGGATTATTAGCTGACCCATAGCTCTAGCATATTCACTCACATTGAATTCATCTTTAAGCTTGTCGTTGTTTTCTTTAATCTCTTAATTTGTTACTCTAGATTAGTTGTAGTTAAATACTCATACTTTAGGAATCGCTTGAATAGATTAATTATTTGGGTTTAATTTAGTTGATAGTTAATCACAAGTCCCGGTGGGTACAATATCTGTACTTACAATCCTATATTACTTGTCGACCACGTATACTTGCGTGTGCGTTTGGGAGAAACAGGACCCCATATGGACCTAGAATGCAACGGATTCTAGCCAAAACACACACATGGAGAATTTAGCACATAGATTTTTCTCCCTCAAAGTATAGAGCACGATCCTAAAATGCTGCGCATGTTCCACCCAGCCGAGAATACACCATTATATCATCAATGAATACTATGCTGAAGGAATCAAGATAGGGTTGAAATACGATGTTCATCAAGTGCATAAAATCTTCTACGGCATTGGTCATCCCAAAATACATCGCCGGGAATTCATAGTGACCATAGCGGATCCTGAAAGCCATCTTCGGAATATCTAATGCCTGGATCTTCAACTAATGATACCCGATCTCAAATCAATCTTCCAAAATATGCTAGCACCCCTAAACTGATCAAACAAATCATCAATGCACGATAGTGGGTTCTTGTTCTTGATAGTAACGTTGTTCAACTACGTGTAGTCAATGAACATCCTCATAGAACTATCTTTCTTCTTCATAAATAACACCGACGCACCCCATGGTGACATACTAGGTTTGATGAAACCCTTATCAAGTAACTCATGAAACTGTTCCTTCAACTCTACTAGTGCTATGCGATACAATGGAATTGACATGATCTGAGTGCTCCACAACAAATCAAAATCGAAACCAATATCCTTGTCGGGTGGCATGCCTAGGAGGTTTGTAGGAAACATATCTGGAAACTCCCTCACTATTGGAACTAACTCAACGCTAGGAGTATCAACACTGACATCTCTCACAAAGGCCAAATACGCAAAGCATCCCTCTTCAACCATCTATTGAGTCTTCAGAAGGACACAAAACCTTTGATCATTTACTATTATGCGTCAGAAGCAATTGCCTCGAGCCTAGTGGGAAATGCATAGCGACATGACTGACCACCGCTTGACCGACCTCCCATTCTAAGGCGACCTCGAACCGCCTAACCCCTAACCCTAGCTGGTTGTGCGAGTGGTGTCGCTTTGGCGCTAAAATCATAGTATGTGAGCTCTGATCTAGAACCCTACTCAGAAGTCTGGGGAAATCGCTCTTTATATGACTAAAGTCCCCACACCCGAAGAAACTATTTAATAAGGCTTTTGACCCTGATAACCTGTAGAACTGGCTCTGGAACCTTGATCAGATGGATAATGGAAAGAAATCTGTGCCAACAACGCAATAATTGATGATTTAACTGCACGAGCACTGTATGAATTGTGGCTAACTGATGATCCACGAGGAATCTGACGAGCAAATATATCGGGCCTAAAAGGATGACACCTGTTGTAGTGTGACTAGTCTTCATATGAGGCACCTCTCGCTGACGTCTGTGAACCTGCTCCAACCGCCTAGCAATACCTGCTCAAACCTAGCATTCATCTCGGCCTCTCTAGCCAAATTTTAATATAGACCACAGTTGCGGATATCAATGAACTTCCTTACCTTCTCCTTATTAGTTGGAACCATAAAAACTACATGACATGCCATATCTCGAAATCTCATCTTGTATTGGGTCATAGTCATACCCTTTTGACGTAGTTTCTCGAACTCCCTACATAACTCCTCTTAGCGAGTCTGTGGAACTAACTTCTCTAAGAAGATAATAGAGAAGTCATGCTATGAAAACGGTGTTGCACCAACTGGCCTACCTGAATCTTAGGTCTGCCACTATCCGTAGGCTGCCTCTTTTAGTTGAAAAGTAGTAAAGGGAACTCGTCCATAATACCCGATGTGCGAAGAATCTGATGACACCAATCAAGAAAAACCCTGTGCATCCTCTGAATATCCTCCAATGAACATAGGATGATGAATCCTCTTAAATCGTTCCAACCACTTATGCTCCTCATCAATCATAGAGGGTTTAACCCTATCCCGAGCAACAACAACTAGCTCAACAGGTAACACTCATGGTGTCCGATAACCCTGAGCTAGTTGCTGCAATGTGTACGTAGCAGGAGTCTAGGCTTCTCCCCCAGCCTGTAAGGTAGCTAGTGAAACTGGTAGCATATCCGCCTGAATTAAGCTCGTTCACACACTCAATGTCTGAGCCAGGCCTCTTGAAGACAATGTATAATAATAGGTACCTCCGGTATCTAAACTTGTCCCACCGGCTCAACAATATCCAGAACCTTCTCCTCCACTAGAGTGACTGGTGGCTCCACAAGTGCTGCTCCAATTGTAATGTGAGCCCCATCTCGGCCTCTGCCTCTCTCGACCATGATTAGTTGTTTTAAGGCCCCGTAAAACTTTTCCTAAAACCCGGGTTCTCGTGGTGCCAAGGTAGGCGTATGTGTTAATGATAGTTGAAGGAAAATGTTTGACCTAAGAAGGCATTTTTAGGCCCATTATGCTGCGGTAGAATCACACCGCGTGGCGCAGAATGGCCGTAGAGTGAGGCGGTCATTTGGGCAACTTTTGGATGTCAATTCGCGGCCCATTATGCGACCGCAAAATTATTTCATGGGATGTACACCTATCGCAGATCCAACATGGAAATTTTTTGGAGGGAGGTATTGCGGCGCATTATGCAACCGCATAACAGGTCTGCGGACCGCATAACGACCACAAAGTGAGGAAGACCATCCCCGTTTCGGAGGGCCATTTTGCAGCCCATTTTGCAGACCGCAGAAGCACTATGTGATTGCATACGCGTCATAAGAGTTAGGGGCTTCCACGTTTTTGGGACTTTTAGGCCTTATCCCAATCATAATTATTTACTAATTTATCTTATAAATCTCCCACTTATCGATAATTACCCAATTATCCACATAATCGAGAATTCCCTACAATTACTTAAAAATGCTACTCACTTTTAACACAGTTTATACACCTTGCTATCATGGTCATGTGGTACCTTGTATGGCACTAGTCCACAAATACTGGATATTTTAGCTCGGGCCATATTTTATCCCAATATTAAACTTCGACGAAATTTATTTTTTTCGATTCTCTTATCCTCTCACATTCACAAATTTACTTATCAGTTGTTTGAAATAGCATAATACTTATAATATCCAAATAATCTTGTCCTTGAACTGATATCAATTGTCTTACGACAAATCTAACGTACAATACTACAGGGTGTAACATCGTCATAATTTAATACTGTGAAGCGTAACATCATCTTAATGTAATATTGCAAGACGTAATATCGACGTAATATTGTGGGGTGTAACATCATTCCCCCCTTTGTAACATTCGTCCGCAAATATTAACTGATGCTCTTATCATTCTCATAGCTCTTGCAAGTAATTTGACATTCTCCTTTCCATTTAGGCAACTGTTCTTTGAATGAATTCAAAGACCACGACATTCCCCCGTTTAAGCCTCTTTCTCACACCATGAATTGTAGATGGAATCCTTCTAATCTCATAACTGTTGCTACCTTCTATTATGCAACATGTATGACTCTAACTTTGTATATGCGCCTATGCGACACTTATCTCCTCTTTCCACCAGCTCTTAGCCAATCTCCAGGCCTCACTTTGTGAACATTGTCAAGTTGTCCCTTTGGGCGTCGTTAGCGTTACTACATCTAAGTAGTCCATACTATACCATAACTCTTACTTTGACTTATTGTTACTGAGGTCTGCGACCAAACTCCATGTTACTCTTTATGCTTATCCTATATGCATAAAGCTATGTCTTTTAGCGCTTCTTCATTACTGTTCATCTTAAGAATGATGGTCTAATCTCATCTCTTACTTTGTATATTTTATCCATCCATTGCCGATTCACCTCAATGTTGATATAAAATCTTCCATTGATAACTTGAAACTTCTTATGTAATATATTTCCACTAGGGCTTATGCTGTATCGAGGAATATTTGAAGTGATTTTCCTGATCCACTTAGGGGTAATATTGTACTTCAATAATCATATTTTATAGCAGCCCAACATGATTCAGATTACATTTTTAATTCCGTACAATCCATGAAATCCTCTTCAAATCATTACTCAGTCGAAGGCCCAAACGTCATCCTTTATCTATCACAATCACACCCTCATTCCACTACCAGGGCAGCATTCCATTTTTTTCTAATTAGTCTTTGACTCCTTTGAGTTTATTTACTCAAACTTTATATAACTTAGAGAAACCATTAGCTCTCTTGTTTCCATGGGCTTAAATTCCGTGGACTTATCCATTTTCGTCACCTTCTCACTTGATACCACTTTTGTCATAAAACTTTGTCGCTATACTATACTTTAGCTTGGAACTTATACATATTTATTTATATTATTTGAAATTTTCCTTCAACTTGCATGTACCATAGATTTCCTTGTATTATTCTGGAACATCAAGCGAGACATCACATCGTCTCTAACTCTGTTTTACTCTCTTCACTAGATCTGTCGGTACTTAGAATCCGTAGGCTGGAAGGTATGTCACTGATGATGCTGCTATCATGCCTGGATATTAAATCCTAGTGCTTCTAGCCTTCTATCCGAAGCATGGAATATTCACAATCTTCTGCCTTTGAGTATCTTGTACGTTGTTCATCTTTACCTTACTTACCTTAAAATACCACATCGCATCTTTTACCTCTTTCATGACCTCCCTTCCACATAGGTATAATTCACGTCCTTAACTTGAAGATCTATTATAATACTTGCACCTCTAGTGCATACACAATCCGGTGGGAGCGTCATACTGACTCCTTATGAGGCCGGTACCCTTCTAACAGGCTTTATCGTAGAGCCATTATAGAATATGGCTACTGTACTATCTCTTTTGTACCTCTGATATTACCTGCAATATTCTCAATCAGGAGGTCTATAATTTCTTGGGTTAAGTAATCAAATTCCTAATTTACTTTGTTCATGTAACTTTTTAATTTCCTTCTCTTTTTGATTAGCCTTTATGCTTAAGTTATCTTCCGATCTGCAGCTCATGGTGTTACTTTAGCTTTGCATGGACGGTATGGAATATCCATGATACCATCATCTAAAAATTCAATCTTTTTCCATGACCTGAACTTAATCCTTTCTTTTAACTTACACCGGAGTCTTCTACGGTTGTACGATTGCCAACATATATGATGCATCTGAAATCTTGAGTACATTCATAACATAACTAACTCTGGATCATTGATCGAATAACTTCTTTCTTTCCATCTTATCTTTCTTTCAACGTAAGCTATTACTTTTCCTGGTCATTCTTCCCCCTTGTAGCGTCCATACTTAGCTTATCTTAGTGCCCACATTTGCTAGAGTTTTCATACAACTCATATGATCTCGAATATTACTTTTAATTTTACTTCTCGCTCATTAGCCACGGTAGGTGACACTTTCTTATTGAGTGCATACAATGTTATTGTAAGACTGTTGTACACGACCATTTCCTCTTTAAGTCATTGTGCTTAGGTTGAAGCTATCTTCCTTCTTTCCTCAACTAGTATTTTCATTGTAGTACTTAGGGAGAACCCTTGACTCTCGTAAGGCTATGAGATTATTACGGACCTTTTTGATGTCCTTCCTTACCTATAATCATCTGTAGTTGTTTACCTCTGTGCACTTGTGCTTGTAGGGTTGCTTCTGAAGTGATATTTTGACTGACTTCCCAGTGGCACTTTTTTTTATCCCCGTAACACTCATACGATACCTTTAACTACCCGACTCCTATTTGAATATATCTCAAGTATTATAATGACATTACTGCGAGGGTGAGTTCTCCATGTTGGGTTTTACTATGTTTATCTTACATGATCTGCTGACTCGTCTCTAACCTCCTGTTTAGCCATAACTGGGATGTTCCTGATCAATTACTTACTACTCGTTGGCCCATTCTCATATCAATATCCGCGTAATCTTTCTTGGGTTATTTTCTTTGTCTTAACTTATGTCTCGCACTTGCTTCTTATTTATTAATAACAGCTCGGGCAGGAACATTCACTTCCTCTTCTTGATGTCGTGCTTGCACAATATTCCAGAATCGTAGCGTATCTGTAGGATTTTGATAAGTTCCATCCCGTTCCTTTTTCATTTTTATCACATTTTCCTTTACCATTCCATGGTAACTGGAACTACTTAATTCTGACTTAATGCCACATCACTCCATATTCTCCCCTTTAGGGGAGTACTAAGATTTAGTGCTACCACGATCTACCTATAGATGTGTTACCTCTTTATCTTTGGTGTCTTCTCACATCGTCAATGACCTTTACTCGCCTTGCGGTGATCCTTCTGTACCTAGGATAACAAATTTCCGTACTCGCGAGGGTGACACCTAGAATAACTGGAACATACAGTCCCTTAAGGTTAAATTTTCTCTCATTGCTTGCTTTAAGGAAGCATCTTTCTGAATGACCATTCTATGAGTTTCTCATAAATCTTCTTCTGTTGTCCATTCTATTAGCGCTGGAACGCAATAAATTCTCATAATGCCGACCATTAACAAATCACTCAGTCCTTAATTCATCTTTAATTTATCTTGTTCACCAATCCATACTGATTTTTATTACTCTGGGGTCTAACTTTTCCTTCTGATAATCACGTTAGAGTCACGAACTTATTTCTCGAAATGAGGATACGACTTTATGGCCTATAATCTTTTGTTGTCTCAAGACCTGTCACCTCTCGTCCCTTCAATCACTTGACTATCGACTCACTAATATTTTCATCTTTCTGATCTACCATTGTCATCCATGTATCACATATTAACCATAATGCTTCATTAACTCTCTTCTTATTTCCCGCTAACATTTATGTCTATCACTTTATTCTGAAAACTTCAACAAGACATTCTTTTGCTTTTAGCTCCCCTTGCTCCATCCACTGGCTCTTCGGGTTGCCTAACATTCTCTCTCCACTAGGGATGGGAGCCACACTAAGGTGATATTTATCCCTTCCAGGCTTCCAGTGCCTATCTTTGTGATATTCATATCAAGTTGTACTATTTTAGAGTGCACCATCTGGGTGTCTCACAAGGAGATCTATTAACACATTTGTAATATCCTTCAGAAAGGTAAGCTAATGCAAATAATTCATCCACCCTTTTGACTCTAACCCCAGCCGGATCCTGATATCTCATCCTTCTCTTGAACCATATCTGTTAGCTCCCGTAGGGCATAACTATCACAATGTAGCCAATTGTACATACCTTATTTACTGTTGAATGTAACTCAAAAAGCTTATTTTCCTCTGCCTGAATTGTAAATATTGTTAACCTTCATTAACTGGGCGCCTTGTACCCTCCTTCATCTTGCTTTTTTTGCTTGTTGAAACTTGTATTTATCTTCTGAATCTCTCATTGTCTTTCACCATAAAGGTGGATAGGTATTCTTGCCTCAAGGATCCTTATCAAGAGGCTTACACATATTAGTACACACATGATCTACTGAAGACCTTATATTTACTTATCATAAGCATCGTGAAAAATTGAGTACCTCTAATTCAACCCTTCCATAGCCATATTCAATCTCTTACCAACTGCCTTTCTTGATGTAGGCGTCGTCGTATTATGAATAAGATAGAGTTAAGAATTGAGTTCTTACAATTGAGTTCTATGATACGATCTAGAGTAAGAAGAAAGAGTGACAGTCCTAAATGCCATATAGCCTCCTGCTTATAACTCTGGTGCACGACACACCCATAAACAAGACTCTACTATACAGGGCTTGTAGATTCCATAGGACAGAACTGCTCTGATACCACTTTGGTCACGACCCAAACCGATGAGCCGTGACGGGCACCCGGTACCGTACCCAACCGAGTACCGATGTAACGTATCTTTCTTATTAAATCATTACATACATATGACATACGGGCCTAATAGTCCAACATAATCCTTTATAAACTCAAAACACAGGCTGGCCAGGCCGTACCATCCTTTATATACACGGCATATGTCTACAAGCCTCTAAGATTACATAAATATCATAAAGGTCCAGACAGATTCCCGCCTTCCTAAACAATACGTGTCTAAATCATACTAACCAACGAGCAACACCAAAGCAAATGGAGTGCACCAACATCTACTAACCAACGAGCAACTGCGAAGCAAATGGAGTGCACCAACATCTTCCGCTGAGCTGATAGCTTACTTGGAGGGCTCTTGACCTTTCTTTCAGGACCTGCGGGCATGAAACGTAGTTTTCCCAGGCAAAAAGGACGTCAGTACGAATAATGTACAGAGTATGTAAGGAATAAAAATAAATACATAAGAGACATGGAAAAAAATAGAGTAATTGACTCAACCTATATGTCTGGATAACTCTGTAAATAATAAATCACTTTTAGCATCATGCATATGCGTATGAATGTCATGTCGTGCATAGGTATATGTTTCATAACATCATCAGCCTCTGAGGGCATCCCATCATATCATATCGGCCACTGTGGGAAAAAATCATCATCGTATACCGGCTGATCAGGTGGTGGTGTGTATATAACGCCATAACCTTTCCCATATCCCATATATATATATATATATACATACATATATACGCGTATATAATGCCGTTGGAATATACATACATATATATGCATATATAACGCCGTTTAATTCATATTTCAGCCACTGTGGGCAACATCATCATCATATACCAGCTGATCAGGTGGTGGTGCATATATAACGCCGTAACTTTTTCCCATATCCCATATACATATATTTACATTTATATGCGTATATAACGCCATCCGGTCATGGGTCAATGCACATGTATGAAATGCATGAAAAGTACGTAATAATCTCAATATTCCTTCCGGATAAACTTTTTCAGCTGCATATTATTCTGAGACCCATGAACAGAAAATAATAATAATTCTCATGGGGAATCAAGAATATAGACACCCCTACTATTTCTATGAATAGAGTAATTTATAGAAATTGTGTATTTGCTCGTTTCTTCAGTATAATTTGGACCATGCCAAAGGAAAGAAGGGATAACCTTAACTTACCTGAATCGATTCTCTTGAGAAAGATTACACCATACTCCCTTAAAATTGTAAAATCTCACATTAATTTAAATTGTTGAAGGCCTTGGGCGTTGGTTATCTAACTTCCGTTTGCGACACAGAACCTTTACGTTGAATCCTCATCAGATGCCCATAAGAATGAATTAGAGATATAACACACAACATTTATGTTGAAACTTTACAATTCACGTTTCTTAACCATCAATGTCTCTTAGCTTAATGAAGTGTTTTATTCATGGATGTGCACCCACCATATCATCGAAATGATTTTATTCTTGTCACCTATCTTACAATGACTTAAGAGTCATAAGAGTTAGGGGCTGCCACGTTTTTGGGCCTTTTAGGCCTTATCCCAATAATAATTATTTACAAATTTATCTTATAAATCTCCCACTGACCGATAATTACTCAATTATCCATATAATTGAGAATTCTCTCAAATTACTTAAAAATACTACTCACTTTTAACACACTTTATACACCTTGCTATCATGGTTATGTGGTACCTTATATGGCACTAGTCCACAAATACCAGATATTTTAGCTCGGGCTATATTTTATCCCAATATATCAAACTTCGACGAAATTTATTTTCTTCGATTCGCTTATCCTCTCACGTTCACAAATTTACTTATCACTAGTTTGAAAGGGCATAATACTTATAATATCCAAATAATCTTGTCCTTGAACTGATATCAATTGTCTTACGAAAAATCTAACGTACAATACTACAGGGTGTAACATCGTTGTAATTTAATACTGCGAAGTGTAACATCATCATAATGTAATACTGCAAGACGTAATATCGACGTAATATGTAACATCTTGCATGAGACCGCCTAGCCGATCGGACCGTGATCATACGCCATGCCACACTCATGGTGGTGATTGTGTTGGAAATCGTAATCGAAATTGTGTAATCCGGAAATCGTAATCGGTACTGAAGGTTCCCCAACTTAAAATTAGGAAAGTTAATTGAAAACTCATTTTATCTGTAATTTGATATTTGGTAATTCTTTTGAGGCTTGAACTGATACTATGTCTTTCCTTAGTTGCATTACTGCTTGTTTCTTTGAGAAAGTGTTTAGTCATATATACTAGTACTATTTGACAGTACTAGCGTCCCTTCTGCCGGGGGCATCGCATCCTTAATGGATGGAGGTGGTTTCACATCAGGCGACACTGATGGGTGATATCAATTCACTTTTTTCCCAGTTGACTTGGTGAGACCTACTTCACTCGGGGTCATGTATCTTTTGTTCATTATATCACCATATTTTGAGGTATCGCTGGAGCCTTGTTGACGGCACTATCATTGTACTCTTTTGCATCTAATAGAGGCTCCGTAGACATAGTGTGGGTGGTATGTTTGTGTGGGGAAAATCAAAATAGTAATGTTTTAATTGTATCACACGTTCCACATCAAACTATGAAATAGTGTGTATTTTGAAACTTATAAATGATGTAACTGATGATAATGAATTTGTGTTGTGTTTTACTTGATCCTCATCACCTCTTAGTTAAGGAATTGAATTTACTATTATTCTTGACTAAGTTCGGATAGAAGGTATTGTACAGACTTGCTTGGACGGGTTATCTCGGTTGTGCGCCGATCGCGATCCCTGAGTTTGGGGCATGATAATTGTATAGGTGCCTGCCTGCTTGATCCGGCTAAACATATCACCATATGTGAGAATAGAGAATTAAATATTCAAACATCGGAAATCACAAATTCGGATGACAAGAATTTATGAAAGTGAAGTTTTCCTAACGGTTGGGTAGACTCTCGAAGATAAGTACAGGCGTTTCTTTACCGATCTAGAAGACTCTACTAAACTTGCTCATGACTTTTATAACCTATGAACTTAGGGCTCTGATACAAACTTGTCATGACCCCAAACCTCCAACCGTCCATGATAGTCCCTAAGTTGCTAGGCAAGCCAAGCATAACAAAAAATAAATATGAATACTCAAAAATTGTACATGTCTAAGGCCAATTAACATAAATAACAATATTGATACAAAAAAATCCCCCAGAAATGGAATATAAAGAGTAATGAGCTCTAAAACGGGCACACAAGTCTGAAATGCTAAATAGCAATATTGTATGAATGAAAGGAAATTGTGCAAAATAAAAAGAGATGCCAAGACTGCGGTCGAGATGCAGCTCTACCTCGTCTCTTGAATGACAAACTCAACAATAAGCCTCATCTACTGGTAGCTCGGTCCAACACCTAGATCTGAACAATTAAGCATAGAGTGTATTATGATTACAATTGACCACATGTACCAAGGATGTATCATAACTAACCTCGGTGAGGTAATAAAATCATGAATTATAAATGATACTCACTAATCACATGTATAGTTCATCATTCCAACAAGTGCAGACAATAATATGATAAAGTCATGAATCACATACTGAAATCACCTTGATGCGCACAAAAATTAATGTATTATGTTCAGTCAACAATCTAACATATAAACAAGATATGCAAACAAATAAGGTAAAGAACCAAGGAAATTGCAAGTAAAAATAGATGCAATAACCAAATTAAACACTGGACAACTTTTCTTCAAAACCTCAATATCCAAACCAAACACTGATTAGTTTTCCTCAAACCGTGTGTGCACCATCAAAAAGAAACATGAGAGGGTGACTTTAGGGGGGTGGATTTGTATCCACGCGATGCACGGCATAGTCATATGCCAATAATCATAATCCTCCTGGCATGGTCACATGCTCAATATCACAAATCCGCTCGGGGTGGCCACATACTCAATATCACATTCCACCCATCATGGTCACATGCTCAATATCATAATCTGTACGGCGTGATCATGTGCTACTAGTCTAAAGCTCATCACATAGAAACAAAATATAAAAGAATACATGTATATGATGAATGGCTACCAAATTTCATACCGGTGGACTAGTATAAGTGACATGCTAAGGTGTATGCAAGTTCAAAGTGTGCTACCATAGCTCAAATGAAATTGCAGCATGAAAGTAGCGATTATCAAGTTCTATCAAGGGATTAACCTCTATGTAATCTCATACATAACTCAAATATCTCACAACAGGGGTACAAATATTAGAAACATCAGAACATTAAGCTTAGCAACCAATACAAGGCATATCATACCCTAAGCACTATCCCGAGCATGAATAATACCCCGGTGCAAACAGATGGACTCAAACCCGCACATATGCGCCACCCATAGCACGTAACTATTACAAATAACGAAGGCCACTAGTGCCTTAACCAAGTTTAAGTATAATACTTACCTCAAGCAAGCCAAATAAATCCTCTAATAAGCCCTTCATGCGTGAATCAACCTCCGGACGGCTCAAATCTCACTAATTTTACTTTATTTCATCGATAAGAGTCATAGGAAATAATTCCAAATGATAAAGGTAAGATCTTGAATCAATTATGCAAAGACAACCCAATAAGTCAACCCCGAGCACATACCCCGGAACCCGGCCAAACTCACAAATTTAATACACCTATCAATATATATGTGTTTGCTCCATATTCGACCTCAAATTGACCCTCAAAACACCAATTTATACTTTAGAAAACTTTCTACATAAATCCCCAAGTTGTTCACTATGATTCACCAATTAATTGCTAAAATAAAGATTGGAATCATGAATAATGAACAAATTCAAGTCATAAACACTTACCCCTATCCAAATCATGAAAATCCCCTCCAAGATCGCTCAAATCTGAACTTTATAATCCAAAATGTGATAAAATAACCAAAACCATTGAAATTTAGTACTTAAATATTCTGCCCAGGCATATGCATCGCGATCACTGGACATTTATCGCGGTCGCCGAGAAAAAAAACCGCCTGTCCAGAGAAAAGCCTTCGCGTTCGCATACACACCATCATGAACGCGGTGAATAACACATCCCACCCTAAACGAACACAGAGCTCCCACTGTGAACTCATGGAAAGGAGATTTCTTATTCTACTCCAACCTTCCAAAAACGCGACATCCTTATTGTGATCGCGAATAAGAAAATGAAATCTCAAAAATCCGCAGTCTGGAGCATGGTTGAATGGTTACAAACCTATCCAAAACAAAACGAAGGCCCTTCACCAGTGATACGCTCAAATTACACCTTAATAAATAGTGTAAAGCGGTCGATGTCAAATATAATTTCCCAACTAGGTTGGGGTCAAATCCCATAGGGAATAGGTGTGAAAAGATTACTTGAATAGTGTGAAACTTGACTTAAATCATAATTCTATTCCGTTAGCTAAAAAGAGTGTTGTAATCGAGTGAAATGAAGACAAGTATAATATTGTGATATTGTAATAAATTTGATTAAATAAACCAAGATTGTGTCCCCTCCAATGGAATGTAATGCTATAATTGTTAATATGTTATATTTCTAATGGTAGGTCCTTTGATATGCAAATGATTTCTAGATAACTACTCAATATTTTCTAATATTTGAGAAGTATTTCCTTTTTATGATTTTTCTAAATATAAAAGAGTTGAAATTAAGAATAATCAATTTATGCCAGATAGAATCCACTTATTCCTATGTGATTCTATTAAACATGGTTTAAAGCCTTGAGTTTTTGATATTTACTTCTGCCAAACCCTAACCTACTTTTCCAAGTAAAGAAAGAGTAAAATAGAATTTGTTAATGTTTGCAACCACCAACAATAAATGAAGAATGAGAAATGAATAAATATCAACCAACCATCATATATATATATTCAAAGGTAATCATCCAATTAGAGTCCACAACCTTAGTATCTAAGACTAGTCACTGATACTAAAATACAAAGATAAAACAATAATTAGAGTCATAAACTTACAAAAGTGCAAGAATATTTCTTCTAAAGCTTCCAAAATGATGGAATATTCAATGCCTTCAATTGTAGTCTCTTTTTTAGACAAGATGACCCACCAAAAACCCTAGTAAATATATTTATAGCAGGCAAACGGTCGGAGTCAAAATTGGACAAAAATGTCCTTACAAAGCATTTATGTGACCGCATGTTGGTCGCATATCACGTATGTGGTGCGCATATCTTCAAAATCATCGTATAATCTCATGTCTGCAGACATATCTTCTTATCGCATTTCAATTATGCGGTCCGCATATCCATTATGCGACCGCATATTCCTCCACAGAAGTGCTTCTCAGCTATCTTGATTTCAGTTATGCGATCACTGTGCGGTCCACATAAGTGTTATGCGACATCATAATGGATCACATTTTGTCCTCTTCAGTCAACCAAATATCTGCTTCAGTCTGCGATTGTTTTGCGATCTGCATATGCTTTATGTGACCACATACTTGCAGTATTTATGCCTTTTTCTTGCTTTTTGACTTTTTTTCCATATTTTTGGGTCCTCAAGCCTTCTGCACTGCAAAACACCAACACTTCATAAGAATTAACTACATTGAAAGATGGACAACTTTATGTAATTGGTATCAAATGGGATGAATTTATACGATACGTCAACACCCCCAACTTAAACTCTTGCTTATCCTCAAGAAACTAGAAAAAAAATTATTCTATCCTAAACTCTTACCGATAAGTCACGAAACAATAGTGACCAAAGATGGTATTGACTGTTTGTTAACAAGCATGTAACTTCATTTATTGACCATTCAAGGAAAACAAATATCACTTAACAATGCGACCAATCAGCTTGTGAACTTTGAGCCTCGACCAAACTGACAAAATGTTACTCACAGCTAAGTGCACTTGTATTCTACTTTAAGAACCTAACTTCTGTTAAATATTGCAATTCATGTGTGTTCACAATAACGAAAATCCCCAACTCACAAATATTTACAGGGGATGCAATCAAACACTCTTTCACTCGAAATGAAAGCTACATGTTACAAGTATCAGTCCATATGCTTGCCCTTATTTTAAGTTGTTGCTATCCCAGGAGTTATTGGATGTAGATCACCTAGGACTTTTAACAGGTTGTAATGTAGGCTTTCGGACAGGTTGGATGAATATATGGGAACGTAGTGGCTATACCCTCCTTGAACTCTACATATACTTTGCTTTTTTACTACATAGCATTTATTGACCTCGAGTTACAGACATCGAACCATCTCAAAGAGTTTCTTCAATTTCTACACGAATCCACTCCTCCATTTTTTCACTTTTTCTTCTCTTTTTTTTATTTTTTATAAAAGGATTTATTTTCGGAGCTTGAGTTTCTTCATATATATACAACTTTGAGGAGCCATGTATAAATGTTTTGTTTATTTTTTCTAAACACTTCATCCTTTCCACTTTCCAGTTTGTATCGGAACCCCCAACATAGGCTTTTAGCCTCATTCTTACTTGTTCAAGGAGGGTTGGGTTCAAAAGAAGGAATTATTTTACAATGGGGTTAAGGTTTGTAATGTGATATCCAAAGAAAAGGTTAAAGGATCAACGGGGGTAACTAGGGTAATTTATATACCGGGGAGGTCAATTTTTTGGTAAAAAATTAGCTAGCAGTCACAAAGACAGCCTAAGACCATCTCAGCACCCAACCATTAGCCTGAGATTTGCACAAGGAAACCAACCGGGCAAGTTCTAGACAGCACAAGTTAAGGACGCGCATTACTTACACAAATCCTCAGTCACTCATGACGCATGAATTGCTTGACTCAACATAGTTTCAGCCCTCAAGTGAATGCAAGGCAAATCATAGCTTTTATCACATGATATGTAAGATTCTGAGTAAACATAAAGTCAAAGGGAGATCCTCAAGTTCACGAGAATGACTAACCGTACATTTTTTTATATATACCAAAGAAGTAAAGCTACAATTTATTCACAAAAATTTCCTTAAATGCTTGAAACTAGACAATCACACAAAAAAAATCAAAACATTCCATGCTACTGCCATGGTTCTACTATTACACCCTTGGAAAAGAACCCGACGAAGAAAAACCAAGGGGAATTCATAACTAGCTACCAGTCTATACTATTAAATAAAAATGATTTATGCATAATTTTTCATACAACTATTTACACAAATTATCTACCCCACCCCCAACTTAAGAGCATGCATTGTACCTAATGCATAGAAATTGAAAGGCAAAGTTTAGGGGCTTACTGGGGCGCACTAGGCGCTCTGAGAGGATGAAGCATGCTGGGCAGCTGTGGGATCAACTCCTGGCTCTATCGCACTAGCAAGCGGATCCTCAGGCTGTGTGGTAGTGGTCTCTAAAGCTGGAGCAGGAAGCTCCACCTGCTGTGAGGCTGAAACAGGAGTTTGGGAGCTGTTGGATTCTCTCAGTGATGCTTGTGGGGTTGCTGGATATGCCTTGGCGACCATGTCAGCAAGTGAACATGCAATTGCATTCTACACATCTGCTTCCTCTACAACATGAGCCTCTGTAGAAGCAACACCTGCTTACCCTTGTAGTCTCGCTGACCCTCAGTCTCATCTATCAATATGTTCTCATCAGTCTCCTCATGTTCAGTCGCTCCGTCATCAGATTCTCCTTTAGACTCTCCGAAATCCTCCTCTAAAGGAGTGTCAATGTGGACAATGGAGTCAGGAGACTTTGAAGTCTCAACACCCTTTTCCTCCGGGACTCTCATGATGTTTGAGAAGTCCAAATCTAAGCCTGGAATGGAGGTGCCTGTACCCTTCTCACCATCAGCTTGTACAGCTCTACTTTCAGCTCATTAACATATTTCCTATGTTGTGTCACATCTCTAACCTCACCTCGCTCGACCTTTTGAAGTATCACTTCAAAGTGCGTAAGGCGCTCTTCATATGAGTTGTGATGTTGTTGAAGCGCACTATTACGGCTTGGATGGGGGTTAGTGCTTGCCTGATGAGATTTGGGAGTTCCTTTGTGAGGCGTTCTACCTTGGCGTTGGCATGCTGGGCTAGTAGACCTAGCTTTGAGAGAGCTGGCAAAGAAACATGTGGCTATGCACTACTTGGCTGAGGAGTGGCTGATGAAACAGCTGGAGCAGCATGAGAAATAAGAGTGTCAGGCAGTGATGGGGGAGCAGGATCAAGTGCTGGTGAGTCTGATGAATGAGGAAGTCAGGTCTCAAGCTGGATGTCCGTTTCCCTGTCGACTGCATCATTTATTCGAGTGATGTCAATATAATGGAGAGCCTTCTTAATATGATCATGCTTTGGTACCGGGGGGAACACTTACAACCTTGCAAAGGGCCGTTATCAAGCACAATAAAGGAAGAGATGTTTGCTTTTGGTTGGCTCAGAGTCCAAGCTCCTTGAAAATAATGTGGTCCACATCAATCTTGATGCCCGACATGATACATGAAATGATGAGTGCCTCTTCAATGTTGATGTCTGTATCATTCCTAGTCGGCATTAGGCGGGAACAAACAAATCTAAGACAATATGGGCCCTCATGGGTGAGATCCTGTTTTTAAATCTTGTGGCATGGGTCAATCCAAGATGGGGTCTCCTTTTCTATGACATAAGCACGCTAGTTGTCTTTGTTGGATACTTTTTCATCATACGCAGTTGTGCCTGGCGACGAGTCCTCAAAGAATAGATCATTAATGGTGGTTGCGTCATACAGAACCTGAACCCCTCGAACTAGGATAGATTCTAGAATTATCTTATTCCTCTTTTGCTCAGCATTTCTTGAGGCAGCATAGGAAGCATAGAACTCCCTTAAAAGTGTTTCATGTAATCATCTGGGGCGTCAGTGAAGAACCCACATTTGCTCTTTTGAATGTTTTCAATTATGTGAGGGTATTTCTCTTTCAGACCATTCAGGCTTAACTGCTTATCCTCAAGAATGTTTCTCTTTTTTATCGCATCTTTGTATAGATTCCATGAGCCCGGGACCCCAAATCTCAGATCTTTCTCGCTCTTCCATTGTGCTTCAGCTTGTAGGTCAACTGATGGCAAGATGTTAGTCTGTGCCCCCTCCCCTTCATACTGGGAGGAGTGCTCAGAAGTATTGCGGGTGGTTTCCGACGGTGGACGTTTAGACTATTGTGTTTGTTGATTTAGAGCAACTCTTTCTTTCCACGAACAGGTGGTGATTGCATTGCAAGAGATTTCCTTGGTGCCATACATACAATAAAACAATGTGTGAGTGGTAGGCATAGCATAAAAAACATCTGGAGGAAAAATAACAGAGATAAAAAACTTATGCGATGGGTTCTGCGATCACATATCCACTTTGCGGACCGTAAACCCATCGCAGAATTGCACACCCCAGACTGAAGGAATTATGCGATCGCAAAAACCACCGCAAAACTGGTTTTGCGATCGCAAAGGGATCACATAATTGCACACAAGAGGGTAGTTTATCTGATTGTGTTTGCGGTAGTTATGCGGTCCGCAAAACACTTTTGCAATCGCATAATCACTCGCATAGTTGCAATTTGACTAGGCCACCTAAGGTTTTGTTCGCGAGAAGTTTGCGGACCACAAACCAATTATGCGAGCCGCTAAAGTCATCTTACTCGGTCAGCAATGGTCAAGCCTCCCACCTACACAACTCCTATCACTCTAAGGCAAAACTTTACCCACCAATCTCCCACACAGGTTCCCACCGCACAAATTTGAGAACAAAAACGAGATATGGAGCTCAAGTAACAGACATTATGCAATGAATCCACAAGAAAGAGGGGAAAGAGTCATATACCAGATATCGAAGAAAAACGGAGATTCTGAGTTATGAGCGAGCAAATTTCTTAATGTCGATCCTTGATATGTGATCTTTGTGCGTGATTAAAATGTTTTTGGCTTTTCTTTTGTTTTTTTTCTTGTTTTTGTATTTTTTTAATTTTGTGAGTGTTGTTCAGTGTTTGTTTCTGAGAGAGATTGACAGAATGTGAAGGGTTAGGGAGTTATACCTGAACGTTTTGCGGTGGGAAAGTGGCCGCATAACACATGATGCGGTCGCATGTGTTATGCGATGACTTTAGAACAGGGTTTATTACCTTCTTTTTTCCATTCCTTGTGCGGTCGCATAGTTGCTATGTGGGGCGCATAACTTGAACCATCACCGCATTTTTGCAGACCCAACTTCCCAAATTCTCTGATCGTGTCTGCAACCACTATGCGGTTCGCAAAGTCATTATGCTACCCCATAGTTGACGCAAACCCCTGATTCACTTTTTCTTTACTTGCCTCAGTCTTTGCACCATGTTTCATGGTATTTTGGGCTAGCTACAATGTAATACACACGTAAAATTGTCCAACACTAACAAAACTAAATCTATAGAAATGGAACACTAACAAAACAAAACAAAAAAATATTGTTATCACACATGGCTTTCTTCCCAATAAGCGCTTGATCTAACGTTGCGGCACATCGATGTTGGTCTCTTTTTGGCTACTCAGTGGTAAGGGTTGGACTATCCTTGAGAGAAAATTTCTCTACCAAGTGCTTATCTCCCATTGTGCCTAGGTAATGCTTAATCCATTGGCCATTTGCTTTGAAATTTCGAAGTTCGTCCTCCGACTCTAATTCAATAGCACTAAAAGGGGACACATTGACAACTTTGAACGGGCCAGACCATTTGGATTTGAGTTTTCCCATAAATAACTTGAGTCTCGAGTTGAAGAGTAAGACCAAGGCACCAGATTTGAATTCACGCTTCAGGTTTTTCTTGTCATGAACAAACTTCATTCTTTCCTTATACATGGTTGCACTCTCATAGGCATGGAAACTGAATTCTTCCATCTTGTTGAGTTGTGTCACTCTCATATTAGCAGCTGCGGCCCAGTCAAGAATCAACTTTTTCAAATCCCACATGGCTTTGTGTTCAAGCTCCACGGGCAAATGACACGCCTTACCAAAGACTAACCGGTATGGTGAGGTGCCAATAAGAGTCTTAAATGCTGTGCAGTATGTCCACAGCGCATCATCTAGCTTCCTTGACCAGGCAAGCCTGTTTGCATTGACCATTTTTGCTAGGATGCTTTTAATCTCCCTGTTGGAAACTTCAACTCGACCACTCGACTGAGGATGATAAGGTGTAGCCACCTTGTGCCTTACGCCATACTTTTTGAGCAGCCCGGTGAAAGCCTTATTGCATAAAAGAGAACCTCCATCGCTAAGGATGACCCGGGGAGTACCAAACCGCGTGAATATGCTCTTCCTTAAGAATGCGGTTACACTCTTTGCCTCATTGTTGGGAAAAGAGATTTCCTCAACCCACTTGGAGACATAGTCTACACCCACTAAGATATATTTCATGCCATAAGAACTCACAAAGGGACCCATGAAATCGATCCCCTACACATCAAAGATCTCGACCTCTAGTACAAAATTCATAGGCATCTCATACCTTTTAGATATTGATCCTTTCCTTTGACATTGATCACAAGCCTTGACCATTTGATTTGCGTCATGGTAGATTGATGGCCAATAGTAGACACATTCAAGCACTTTTGCCTCCGTCCGATTTCCTCCATGATGACCCCCAACCGGGGAGGCATGGCATGCCTTGAGAATTGGCATTACCACAACTTCCGGAACACATCACTGAATGATGTTGTCGGCACAAATACAAAACAAGAAGGGCTTCTCCCAATAGTATTGCCTAAATCCCCACAAGAACTTTTTCTTTTGATTTGTTTCCATTCCACCGGGGACAAGGTCGCTAACTAAGTAGTGAGAAATATCGGCATACCAAGGAGCGAATGTGTCAGTAAATGCCAATACGTCTTAATCTTGAAAAGCATCATTGATTTCAAAGCTCTCTTTTGGCCTCCCTACTTCTTCAAGCTTAGATAGCTGATCCATAACTTGATTTTCTGTTCCTTTTCGATCCTTGACTTTAAATTAAAACTCTTGCAATAAAAGGCACCGAAACTATCTTGGCTTGGCATCCTTTTTCTCCATAAGATAGTGAAGAGCAGCATGATCAGTGTAGACTATCACCTTGGATCCTAACAAATAGGCCCGGAATTTTCAAAAGCATAGGCAATGGCAAGAAGTTCTTACTCGGTCACATTATAATTCATTTGAGCACCATTCAGTGTCTTTCTTGCATAGTATATAGGATGAAGTACTTTGTTATGTCGTTGACCGAGTACCGCCCCACTAGCTACACCACTAGTATCACACATGAGTTCAAATGGAAGGGACAAATCCAGTGTAACAATAATAGGTGTCGTGGTGAGATTTTATTTCAATTCCTCGAATGCTTTGAGACACTTTTCATCAAATACAAACTTAGCATCTTTTTCAAGGAGCTTGCACATAGGGTTTGCAATTTTTGAGAAGTCCTTGATAAAGCGCCTGTAGAAGCCGGCGTGGCCCAAAACACTTGGGACACCCTTTACTGAAGTGGGTGGAGGAAGCTTAGAAAGGATTTCAATCTTTGCTCGGTCAACCTATATGCCTTTTTTGGAAATTTTGTGTCCCAAAACAATCCACTCATCCGCCATGAAGTGGCACTTTTCCCAGTTTAGCACAAGGTTTATTTCTTCACATCATTGAAGCACTTGTCTAAGGTTGTCAAGACAATGCTCGAAGGAGTCACCCACTACCAAGAAATCTTCCATGAACACCTCTAGGAAATCTTCCACCATGTCCGAGAAGATCGACATCATGCACCGTTGAAAGGTAGCCGGAGCGTTTCATAGCCCAAATGGCATCCGGCTAAAGGAAAAAGTTCCATATGGGCACGTGAATTTTGTCTTCTCTTGATCTTCCAATGCGATATTTATTTTATTATAGCCGGAATGTCCATCCAAGAAGCAATAGAATGACCTTCCCGCTAGCCAATCAAGCATTTGATCAATAAAAGGCATAGGGAAATGGTCTTTGTAAGTGTCAGTGTTAAGTTTCCGGTAGTCCATGCAAACTCTCAATCCGGTCACAGTCCTTGTTGGGATGAGCTCGTTTTTCTCATTTTGGATCACAATTATGCCTTCTTTCTTTGACACGTGTTGCACCGGGATCACCCAAGAACTATCCACAATATGGTAGACTACCCCGGTATCTAACCACTTGACGATTTCCTTCTTCACCACCTCTTGCATGGAAGGGTTTAACCTTCTTTGATGCTCCACACTAGGTTTACTTCCTTGCTCCAATTGTATTTTATGCTCACAAATTTCGGCAAGAATCCCTCGGATGTCCGTTATTGTCCACTCAATGTCTTGTCGGTGTTCCCTCAAGACATTCAATAAATGATCTACCTACAAATCAATCAACAAGAAGAAATAATTACCAGTAAAGTGTGATTAGATCCAAGAAATTTATACCTTAAGTGAGGTGGGAATGGCTTGAGTTCAAGTTGTGGTGGCTCAATAATTGAAGGCTTCGCGGGGGGAGTGGCTCTATTCTCTAAGTCAAGAGCAAGCTTCTTTGGTCATAAGTGTAGTTACCACGTCCTTCTAATGCATTCATTGGTACTATGTACCCCTTCATGTCTTCACCATCAAAATTAACTAATATAGCCGCCAAAGCCTCAACTAGGAACTCTTCTTCCATCTTCATCTCACTTGCGTCCTCTACCTCATCAACAACATCGATGACTGAGATGCCTTCATATGCATGTGGCAGCTTCATACCCTTACTTGCTTGGAAGATGACCTCTTCCTCATTAACTCAGAACTTGATTTTATTTCGTTTCGAATCCATAAGTTCTCTTCTGGTAGAAAGGAATGGTCTCCTCAATATGATAGGGATTTCTTTATCAACGGCACAGTCAAGGATCACAAAATCGTCTGGAAGGAGGAACTTTCCCACTTTCACTAGGACATCATCTACAATTCCCACTGGTGTTTTGATTAAACGATCGACCATTTGCAATCTCATTCTTGTAGGTATCAACATGCTTACCTCCTCTTGCTTGTAAATAGCAAGAGGCATCAAGTTAATGCTAGCACCATTGTCACAAAGAGCCCTTGCAAAATCTTGCAAGCCAATAGTGCATGGAATAGTGAATGCTCCCGGGTTTTCTTTCTTTTCAATAGTGGTTGATGCAATAATGGAACTAACCCAGTGAGTCACGCTCACCACTTCATTCTTGGTGGTTCTTGTCATGCTCCGAACCTAGGGGCGAGACCGGCACCCGGTGCCTCACCTAACCTTGTGTACCAACATGCAATTAAGGGACTCTGAACATATGATGTCATAATTTGGCCATGGGCCACATTTCAAGACAACTGTGAATGCTGACTAAATATCAATATAAAGATGGGCCGACAAGGCCGTCATTATTACTACAACTGACAAACCAACCAAATATACATATAAGGCCTACAAGTCCAACATGTTGCACTAACTGACAGGATATGTCTACAAGCCTCTACTTGTGGATATAGTTCAATCGGAACAGCTTCCCGACCTACTCATACCGTATATACATATATAAACAAGATGTACATAAAGCTCCAGACCCGTAAACACCGAAAGGCATGGATCTTACCAATCAAGCTGAACTCGGGCAACACTTAATGAGGAGGTCTACCCGTCTCTCTGTCTAAACTTGCACGCATAAAATGCAGCGCCCCCAAAAAAGGGACGTTAGTATGAAATAAGGTACCGAGTATGTAATGCAATATACTGAAAGCTGAAGCTGAACTGATAATATAATAACTGAAAGTAACTGGAGTCAAAGATAATCTGAAGATATGCTTACCTGCTGATACTGACTCAACTCTCTCAATAGTAAGTAAAATAGTTGTCCGACCTTATAAGGCACGGAATATATATATATATATAATTGCTCCGTCGTAGTAGGCTCGCACATAGGTGCTCGGCCATACTAGGCTCTATATCTCCGCCAACTAGGCTTGCTCATAGGCTCTCCGCCATGGTAGGCTCGGTATATAACTTACCATCTGATCAGAGGTTGCCCAATAGGGGCCTGCCCATCGATTATAGCTCAATGGTAATGAAAATATTGTAATACTGTCTATATAGGCTCTCTGCTCTCTTGAATGGAAGAATGAAAAATACCCAATTGAATATAAAGTCCCGATACGGAGAATACTGTAACTTACTAGACCAGGCATATATACATAAATTCCGGGATATGAATTTTTCTTTATGCCTCGTTATCAAACTCGTGTAGTAAAAAGATCATGCAAAATGAAGGAAGGTCTTAGCCTTAACATACCTGGAGTAGGGAAAAATCAGTATAATATTCTTGAAAAGGTCGCATCGTACTCCTTTAGAGTCGAAAAATCTCACATTGCTACGGTGCTACAAAATCTTGTTGGAATCTAAAGATGGAGCTGCACTACTTATACGAAACAAACACCAAACAAAGATATCTTTTTTATCAAAAACTTGCTCACCGTTGTCTCCTTCCCCCTGACCTCTAAGTTCCCATTTGAGACCAATATGGTGTATCTTGTCAAATAATTTGTAGTATCCTTTTGAATTGGTAATGATGGACAAACTGTCACCCCTTGAATGCCACTAATGTTAGCCCCACTTCCAAATAAAGATGACACCCAAACATTTAAATGGCCACCTTTCATGCCTAATTATGAGTCACTTAATGTGTCTCAAGGGGCTTCCACATTTGTTTTTTGCTTTAGTCTTTATCCAAAGACTTTAATTAATTCACCACTAATTATTAAGTAACTAGGTAATGTCCCATTAGTGAATAATTAACCAATTACCCACATAATTAAGAATTATTTCCACTTACTTTAAATACTACTCACTTTTCACATTCCTTATACATCTTACTGTCATGGTCAGGTGGTACATTGTATGGCACAATTCCATAAATACCGATTATTTTATCTCGGGCCGTTTTTATCCCAACATGTTAAACTTGGACGAAAATTCATTTTATTTGACTTGCTTCCCCTCTCACCTTTACGAATTTACTCACCGTTTGTTAAAATAGCATAACACTTGTAATCTTAAAATAATCTCATTCCCAAACTTCCATTAATTTATTCATGGCGTACTTTCACGTACGAAATATGGGGTGTAACATCATTCCCCTCTTTGGAACAGTCCTTCTCAAATATTGACTGATGCACTTATATTTTCATAACTTATAGCTTTTGTGAATACCTTAATAATCTCATTGCCATTTAGGCAATTGTTCAGTGAATAAATCTAAAGTCCAGGGCATTCCCCCCATTAGGCCTCTTTCCCACGCCACGACTTGTGGTCGGAATCCTTCCAATCTCGTAACTATTGCTACCTTCTTTCATGCAGCGTGTATGATTCTGACCTTGTAAATGCGCCTAGGCGACTCTTCTCTCCCTTCTCCTCCATCTTTTAGTCAATATATAGGCTTTACTTGGTGAACATATACATATCTTTACAAGATGTCCCACTAGGCATGTATAGGTATACTAAAGTTCTTCGCTTGGTACTTTATTGAACATACAAATATTGCTATACCTTATTCCATAGACCCGTCTATTTCTTTGTATGAATTTACTGCATCAAGGTAGGTCATACTATACCATAACTCTTACTTTAATTTATCGTTATTGAGGTATGCTACCAAACTCTATGTTACTTTTGTTGCTTATTCTATAGGTATAAATCTCAGTCCTTTAATGCTTCTTCATTACCGTTTATATTAAAAATGTTGGCCTAATCTCATGTCATACTTTGTAACTTGTATCCGTTCATTGTTGATTCACGTCAATGTTGATTTACAATCCACCACTTGAAGACTTTAAACTTCTTACGTAATACATTGCCGCTAGGACCAATGCCTCATCGGGGACATCTGGAGTAATTAGATTGATCAACCTAGGGGTGACACTATACCTCCATAACCGTACTTCATTGCATCCCAATGTGACTCACCTTATATGGCTATTTTAGTCCCTTCAAATTCATGAAATCCTCTTCAAGTCATTACTCAATCGAAGGCCCAAATGTCATCCTTTATCTATCACAATCACACCCTTATTCTACTACTAGGGAAGCATACCATCTTTTCTAAGTGCTACTGGTCTTAGACTCCTTTGAGTTTGTTCATGCTATAATGAGATTTCTATAACTTAGAGGAACCACCAGCTCCCTTGTTTTCCTGGGGTTAATTCCGAGGACTAACAAATTTCTTGTCAACTCCTCACTCGCCCCTTTTTATCCTTACCCTGTATCCCTAAAACCTATCGCTTTACCGTGCTTTAGCTTGTGACCGATTTCCTTATGCTTTTTTGGGACATCAAGCAAGACATCACATCATCTCTAATTCTTCTTTAACCCTCTAATTAGACCTTTCGGTACTTAGAAACCATAGGCTGGAAGGTATGCCACTGACGACGCTGTTATCATTCTTGGATACTGAATCCGCTTCTAGCCTTTTATTCGCAGTATGGACTATTCATAACCTTCTGCCTTTTAGTATCTCCTATGTTGTTCCCCTTTATCTTTCTTACCCTAAAATCTTGCATAGTATCTTCTATCGCTTTCATGACCTCCCTTCCATATAGGTGTAATTCATGTTCACAACTTGAAGTTTTATTATAATACTTGCACCTCTAGGCATACACAATTCGATGAGAGCTTCATACTGACTTCTTATGAGGCTGGTACTTCTTCTAGCTGATTTATTGTAGAGCCATTATATAATATAGTTATTGTACTATCTCTCTTGTACCTATGATATTAAGAGTAATTCTGCAATATTCTTAATCACGATTTCTGTAATATTCTTTGTCTAATAATCAGAATCTTGATTTACTTCATTGATGTAACTCTTTAGTTTCCTCTTCCTTCTGATCAGTCTTTATTTAGGATTAAGCCATCTTCTGATTTGTGGCTCATGGTATTACTTTAGTCCTTCGTGGACGCTATGGAATATTCAGGATACAAACTTCTAACAATTCAATCCTTTGTCTATGACTTGGACTCAATTCTTTCTTTTAACTTATACTGGAGTCTTCTACGACTATATGATTGTCAGCGTATATGCTGCATGGCTTATACTCCTAAGTCTTAAGTGTGTTCATAACGTAACTAACTTGGGATCATTAATCGAATAATTCCTTTTGTTCATTCTTAGCTTTCTTTAACGTAAGCTATCACTTTTCCTGGTCTTTCCGCCCCTTTGTTGCATGCACACTTAGCTTATCTTAGTTCCCACGCATGCCGCAATTTTCATGCAACTCATATGATCTCCAATATTGCTTTTAATTTTACTTCCCATTAATTAGCCACGGTAGGTTCCACTTTCATTTGGAGTGATTACAATGTTGTTGTCAGACTATTGTTACACGATCATTTCCTCTTTAGATCCTTATGGTTAGGTTGAAGCCTTCTCCCTTATTTTCTCAGCTAGTCTTTCATTGTAGTACTTAGGGAGAACACTTGACTCTTGTAAATTTGTGAGCTTATTGCGGACCTTTTGATGTCCATCCTTGCCTATAATTATCCGTAGTTACTTACCTCCATGCCCTTGTGCTTTAGGGTTGTTTCTAAAATGATATTTTGACAGTCTTACCAGTGGCACTCCATTTTATCAGAATAACATTCATACGGTACCTTTAACTACCTCGACCCTTATTTTAACATATCCCAAGTATTATAATGACATTACTACGAGGCTGAATTCTCCATGTTGGGGTTTACTATATTTATCTTGCATGATTTGCTTATTTGTCTGTAACCTCTTGTCTAGTCATGACTAGGCTCTTCTTGAATCAACTACTAACTACTCGTTGGCCCATTCTCATATCCATATTCCGCGTAATATTTCTTGGGTTATTTCTTTTTTCTTAACTTACCTCATGTACTGACTCCTTATCTATCAATAACATCCCGGGCAGGAACCCTTACTATTTTTTCTTGACATAATGCATACATAATGTTCTCGAATCATAGCATATGTGTAACATTTGAATAAATGCAATCTCATCCCTTTATCATTTTTATCTCATTCTTCCTTTATCATTCCACAGTTTTTAGATCCACTTAATTCTGACTTAGTGCCACATCATTCCATATTCCTTCCTATAGGGGAGTACTAAGAGTTGGATCTACGACAACCTGCCTATAGATGTTTTTCCTCTTCATCTTTGGTGTCCTTTCACATCATCAATGACCCTTACTCACCTTGCGGTAATCCTTTTGTACCAAGGATAACAAAATTCCTTACTCCCAATGGTGACACTTAGTGAAACTGGCATATACAGCCCCTTAAGCTTAACTTTTCTCACATTGCTTGCTTTAGGGAAGCGTCTTCCAGAGTGACCATTCTCTGAATTCATCATGGATCTTCTTCTGTTGTCCATTCTATTATCGTCGAACGTAATATGAAATTCTCATGATGCTGACTATCACTCTAGGGTCTAATTTTTCCTTCTGTTAATCACGTTAGAGTTGCGAACTTATTTCTCGAAATGAGGATATGACTGTATGGCGTATACTCTTTTGTTTTCTTAAGGCCCATCACATCTCTTCTATTTCTTCATTTGACTGTAGATTCTGTAAAACTCCACCGTTGTCATCCATGTATCACACCCCACTCATAATTCGTCCTTATCTCTCTTCTCATCACTCTTCCAATATTCCTGCATATCCCTTTCTTGTGAAAACGTCAACAAGACATTCTTTAACTTTTAGCTCTCCTTTCTTCATTCATCGGCTCATCGGGTTGCTCAATGTCCTTTCTCTACTAGGGACGAGAGTCACACTAAAGTAATATTTATCCCTTCCAGGCTTTCAGTTCTTATCTTCTGAACTTTTTGATCATGCTAGTATTCATATCTAATCGTAATATTCTAGAGTGCATCACATGGTTGTCTCACAAGAAGATCTATTAGCACATTTGTAATATACTTCAAAAATGTCAACTAACGCAAACAATCCATTCACCATTTTGGTTTACTCTAACCCTAGTCGGATCCTGATGTTCCATCCTTTTCTTAAACTGCACCTGTTAGCCTCCATATGGCATAATTGAGACGGGTGCGGCCAATTGGACATACCTCTATATTGATGAAGGTAACTCAAAATGCTTATATCTCTCTTCCTGAATTGTAGATAATGTTCATCTCTATTAATTAGGTACCTCGTACCCTTCTTTACCTGTTGAAACTTGTATCTTCTGATTCTTTCATTGCTTTTTACCATACAAGTGGACAGATATTATTATTATTATTATTATTTTGCCTTAGGGATCCTTATCAAGAAGCTTACACCTTTCAGTACCAACATGATCTGCTGAAAACCTCAGATTTACTTATCATAAGCAAGATACAAAGTCGAGTTCCTAGGACTCAACACTTCCATAGCCATATCTATTACCAACCGTCTTTCTGGATATAGGTATCGCCTCATTATGAATAAAATTGAGTTTAATAGTTTGAATTCTTACAACTGAGCTCTACAACACGATCTAGACTAAGAAGAAAGAGTGACAGTCCTAAATGCTCTGTAGCCTTATGCTTATAAGTGTGCTGCACAACACACCCATAAACAAGACTCTACTAGAAAGAACTGCTATGATACCACTTTGTCACGCTCTGAACCTGGGGGCGAGACCGGCGCCCGTGCCTTACCTAAATTTTCGTACCAACTTACGACTAAGGGACTCTGAACATATGATGTCATACTTTAGCCATGGGATAAATTGCAAGACAAATCTGAATGTTGACTAAATATAAATATAAAGCTTGGCTGACAAGGCCATCATAATTATTACAGATGACAAACCAACCAAATATACATAAAAGGCCTACAAGCCCAACATGCTGCACTAACTGACAGGATATGTCTACAAGCCTCTACTGGTGGATATACTACGATAAGAACAGCTCCTCGACCTACTCATAACATATATACACAATATGTACATAAAGATCAAAACCCGGCAACTCCGAAAGGTATGGAGCTTCACTTAATGAGTAGGTCTACCCATCTCTCTGTCTGAACCTGCATGCATAACATGCAGCGCCCCCAGAAAAGGGACGTTAGTACAAAATAATGTACCGAGTATGTAAGTTAATATACTGAAAATTGAAACTGAACTGATAATGTAATAACTGAAAGTAACTGGGAGTCAAAGATAATCTGAAGATAT